>JAVSBV010006623.1:0-12742 GCA_033117975.1 Parotocinclus spilosoma
GCACAACACACACTATCACACCACCGTCACATCAATCCCACCTCTGCCACAGTTGAGTCCCTTAGCAAGGCCCTTAACCCACAATTGCTTAGATTGTAAGACTGTAATAATTGGAAGACTGTAATAATTGGAAGATGATCTGGATAAGGGAGTCTGCTAAATGACATGTACAAATGTAAATTAACATTCAAGTCTTTAGACTGTGGGAGGAAATCAGAGTACCCAGAGTAAACCCACACGAGCACAGGGAAGACATGCAGACTCCACACAGAAAGGACCACTCCATCCTGGGATTGAACCCAGGACCCACTGAGCTAGTGTGCCACACAAGTCTTTGCGTGCCACAACAGGAGAGTCAGGTTCGGGTCCCAGTTGTGCCTTCCAGCCAGGACAGACTTTAATTGAAGGGCTGTGTGTAATCTACTGCTCACAAAAAATGATTATTATAATATTTCATTTTGAGATACCCCTTAATTTGAAATTTTATACATGTTAATATTGCTTTATCTTACACAACGATAAAATTCTGCCAAAATTGAAATGTTTAATTCGGATCATTCGAATCTTTGGCACAGTGGTGGCATCTGCCATCTTTCACCGAGTGGTCTGTCGGGGCGGCAGCATCTCGACGGCAGACAAGGAGAGACTGATAAACTCATAAAGAGGGCCAGCTTTGTCCTGGGAAGCCCCTTAGACCCAGTGCAGGTGGTAAAAGACAGGAGGATGTTAGCCAAGCTGGCATCCATGCTGGAGAATGGCTCCCACCCCATGCATAAGACTCTAGCAGCACTGGGCAGCTCCTTCAACGTCAGGCTGCTTCACCCCAAGTGTGTGAAGGAACGTTATCGTAGGTCCTTCCTTCCTGCTGCTGTTAGACTCCACAACCAGCACTGCTCCCAGCAGACCACATATACACAGCAGATTATATACACACACTTAAACACTAGACACTTACAGAAATTTGAATTTTCTTCAGTGTGACATATTGTGCACTATTTTTTCCATTACCCCTGTGCAATTAAGAAACAACATGCAACGATTTGTAAATACATTCTTAAGAGTTCTTGATTCTTATTAGTTATATTGTATATAATGTACTGTCTGTTTATCTAGTGTCCCTTGCTGCTGTAACACAGTAAATTTCCCCACAATTATCTTATCTTATCAAGTACTTGTTTTGCTGAAGAAGTGAATTGTATTTGCTGTATAATCGTTAAACTGCCTCAAGGTAAACAAGCTGTTAAAAGGCGTTTATTGCTGTGTGGGTGCACATATGCATACTACCTATACTACAAACTCTCAAAGTAGTACATATTCAATAGAGCCATTAATATTAAAGCATACTGTTTAGTACGGTAGTATGCTATTTAGGACGCTGTTCATCTGTTGACTCTTTTGCTAAACTGAGACAATAACAGCGTGGCGTCGTTTAATACCCAAGTTACAATTTCGTTCATTAACGTTTAAAAGTTACTTCTTCGGTATGTTTGTTTTGTTATAGAGTTAACCTTGACTGTTGTTCTGAGGCACTGCCGTCCACACATAACCTACAAAACACGGTCAGGACAGGGAGGCTAACATGCTAAGCTAAACTAAGCTAAGCTAAGCACATCATTGCTGCTAACAGCTGCATTACCTCACGTTAGGCGATCTTCCCGTCCTCAAAGAATACAAAGCGATCCTGTTTAAGCGTTATAGTAACATATGTATAAGTGCCAACATTAAAAAACACATAATTACACAGCTGTCAGCATGCAATAGTGGTGATATCTACAGTGACAAAGAATAAGCAGTCCATTATTCAGTTCCTCCTCTACACAATACACAGAACGCAATGACTTTCCCAACGCTGATTGGATAATACCCCTGTCAATCAAGGGAAACCTGACCAATACAAGAGACTTTTATTAAAACAAAACCACGCTGGCACGCTGGCATTTACCCCAATATTAAACATTACGTAATGTGTAATGAAAGTACATTTCTGCATTGTATCCTAGTTTGTATTTTGCTCAGAACAAACTACTAAATATTTTACCAGAGTTCAAATTTAGTTAATCTACAAATGAGTCGTGTCTCTTATACTAAGACACTCGAGAGTCAAAAAATTGGCATTTAAAGATGTGTTTTTACGTATTTTAAAGTTTTCACATTTCAACTACTTTTTTGGTATGGCAGGTCAGCTCTTGCACCTCTTAATATAATAACACAATAAAAAGTATTTTGTGTTTTCTATGTTCATGTATTTGAAATGACTTAAATGTAATGTTTTCTTATCGAAGTTTCATCAGAACGAATTAGGAATGCGTTGGATTTCATTCAATCCTCAAAAAGGTTATTGTATATATATATTTTAAAATATTTATTTATATATTATAGTTTTTTGTATTTATTTCAGCCTTAATTGCCAGTGTTGATTTTTGCACGTTTTGAGTTATTTTCTTATCTTATCATATCTTATATATTATACTATATAATCTTAATTTATGGATTTGTTCCTAGAGTCAGAGAATCTGCTGTTTGTAGGATTCTTAACATTAACAAATTATGTTTGTTATATAACATATATTATTAAAATAATCGTACACCTTTATTCACTAAAAGGCATTAGAGGGATATGGGTAAGATGAACACTTGTTTTACCCAAATTTTCCAATGTCAAGTTTATAACGAGTTTCTGAATAACATAATCACATTTGATTGAAAGATCATGCAGATTGTTTGCAGACTGAGACTATTAATAGGTTAATTGAGTGCATGTATTATCTTATTTTATTTCAGTTAATATTTTGCCTTTTTAACCCCACCTTTCCTGGTCAGGATCACAAGTCACTCCAAACACCAGAATATGTATAAATCAATAAAACATACCTGGCTAAATATAGCAACCTAACTACAACATTGGCACATGCAAGTGAACAGACAAAATAAACATAGCCGGAGTTCTGAACGTTTTTCTGAACATTTTTGCCACCAGAAGACGCCAAAGTAAAAAAAAAAGATGCTAAACAGGTTTTCACACCTTGGTATCATCTAGTCTTTTGTCAAATTAACACATTGCTTTATTTCTGTTCACTTTCTGGGTGTGGATCGTTCCTTATTCCTACTGCTCTATGCAGTTCTATTCTCCTATTTTTCCTTCATCTCTCTGGTCTCAGACTAAAAGTAATTCTGTAAATTGTTCTTGTCTGATCTCTGCAAAAAGAGTAAAGCAAGACAGTGGTGCACGACAGGCTTCCAGGAAATGCTCAGCCGTACATCCTGGTCTCGCTGCTTGAAAACAAAGTAAGTTGCCACAGAAGCTCCTTTATCTCCTCAACATCCACAATGTTCCCCTCAAACTCTGCTTTTACCATGGTGATTCAAAGCACAGCATGTCTCTGGATTGCTGGTACAATATGAGACAGCAAGATCACATAAATTAGCTCATCATTATTTTATTCATCGTTTATGATTTAAGCTAATAAATAATATTCTGTTTAATCATATATTTAGGAAAATACAATGACAAATAATATATAGCCTTATATTAAATTATAGTCAAACTAAGGTATCATTATGGTGATAGAGTAGCAAGTGACATGATGATGGAGGTGAACAGAAGCATGTCAAACTGGACTAGTGCCCCGACATTGTATGGTGACTAAAGTGTGCCAAAAAACACGGACAGTGATGAGACATCAGCTTCTCCAGCTGTTTTTGTGGGTTACTCTTTGTATTTACATAGAAATATCCCCTAATTTTTGTCAACAGTGTATTTGGACTTGGAAGTATGAGTAGCGGCCTATAAAACGGCCTAAAGCTGTTAAATGACGCTTGTGGAAGTTCTACCCGGTGCTGTCATTGGTGCTTTTGTTAAGACGAGATGAGGCATAACCAAGTGTGAGGGCAGAAATAACACATGGAAGTATTTGTCTGGAGAGCTTAGAAAGGTTGTACATAGTGGCACGCTACCATCGTGAGAACAGACGCAAACATACTGTAGATGAGCTCATTAATTACACAAGTCACACAATATAGTTCTGAAAAGAAGTTACATGGGACGATTGGACAGAGACCTACAGGTTTGTAATGACTGGACACACTGGAACAGTCCAGAAGCAAAAGAAGCTGCTTCATTTAGACAGTTCTGGCAATCTATACAGGTGGAGTAAAAGGTCAGAGCCAAACTGGGGATCTCTGGAGCTTTGAGGTCACTTCTCTAACCACTGGTTCCACCATGTCACCCTCCTGGACCTTTTCCACCATTCATATGTCAGAAGAAGAAAGCTATCTTAAGAAGTTTAGCCCATAAGCTAATACACAAAGCTGTGGGTGTGTTAGATGAGAAACAATAGTAAATGATTGACTAAGGATGATTTATACTAATTAAGCCTTATTATGTTCATATTTCGCAATTGGTATCATATTGTAATATTTCCCAGCCCTGCCCTGCCATTCACACAGCAGCATTTTGCTCATTATCAAGCCTGAAATGGGTTGAACTGGGTGTGGGGGGGCAGAGAAAAATAATAAACTTTTGGCATTATATGATCTACCCAGGGCACCAACCTAGAGGTGAGTTCACATGTGCTTAAAGCATGAACAAGGCTCTTCAACAGGGAAATCACATTTCCAAACCTGTTTTTACTTTTTGTTCATATTGTTCCTGAACACCACTGTTTTCATACGGCGAGTGTTTAGCAAGTTCTAGAGATTTCTGAGGCTTATTTCTGATTTCTTTTAGGAGTACTCTTTCCATGACGCCTAACAATCTACGCCCAACAATCTTACTGTGGCGTAATGAGCTTCTGTAGTCTGTTCCACTGTCTTGCATTTTTACAATTTTCTTTTAAGGTCATTAGAGGCTTGGTTCACGTGTTTGCTGTGTGTCTAATTATAGAGTAGAAATAATTTACTACTTATACATCTAATGGCATTGACTGGAACAGATGTGGAACATGGGTGGTTAATAGAACTGCCAAAAAGTGTTGATGCAAAAAAGTGTCCAATACACCCAGGGGTGACATGGGGGGGGCAGTAACTGACATTGACCCTAAACCTGTATTATAACTTTTTAAATGCATTTTAAGGTCCTGTGTTTTCAGATTTTACTGTGACCCAAAACCCATGGCAGTGCCCCTGAATTAAATAATATATATTTAAGATCTAGGGTGGATTTTTCTATTCTAAAACGCCTAGTGTTTTGGCCCAAAACTCTCAGTCATGTCTGAAATTTCTGCCCTCAAGAATACACTCATTTTCAGGAGGGTGTGTCCCATTTTCGCATATCTTGTATCTTGCGCACAATGCCAGTGTCATAATCTGCTGCTCCTCCGACTGAGAGTCACATTTCAGCACCTTTCTAGTCTCCATTTCCTTCTCTACCAGAACAAAGAAACGCGTAAATCTCATTGGGATATACCGGCTGTGTGGTGGACAGATGAAGAGTCGTGGGATCGCCGGTACCGGGGTGGCACGCAAAGTTCTCTCTCTGTAGAATGCGCGCGCAACGACCATCGCGGCGTCACCAGGTGAGTGTGCGCGAGTCTTATGGAAGTGTTCTGGTGATTTTCTACATAAACACGTTTCCACAATCTCTACATATCTGCATGTTCAGTAACACTACTGGATCTGAAACATGACTAACCCTAATTTAATGTTTCCTTATTTTTTTCCTTATTAAATGTTGTCACTGAATTCATATATGATAATTGGTTTATATTGTTTCCATGTATAATTCACTGTGATAACTAGTTACTATTTATGTAATTTCCCTTGAGTATTATTGCACTAAAAATGTTTTGGAATGCTACCTGAGTCAAATGAGGTTTCATATTACTGTATCGTGGAAATTTGAAGGAAACAAATGTTATTTATTCATCATTAAATCCATGGTACATAATCGAAATCCCACCTCTGGCAAGCTGTCACTGTACGTTCCTTGAGTACGACTCTTAACCGACAATTGCTTAAATCGTAAAATGATATCAGTGCCCCTGATAGACCTTGGCTTTTGGACTTGTCGCTGGTATTAGTCTGGATGGTCTTTTTGCTCACTTTGAAACTTTTTCTAATTTGGGATTGTATGTTGAATATAGTCTCTGTATTGTTTTAAAATGGAATAATTAAATAAATAAATGATCATTTATTTACTTCTACAGTCGACTTTGGTTTCGGTTAATTGGTGCTTTATAAGAGCCCTCAGTATTTGTGTGTGCCCTATGATAGGTTGGTGACCTGTCTAGGGTTGTTTTTGCCTTGTGTCCTGTGCTGCTAAGATAATAAACAAATGAACTTTTTCATGGCATTTACATTGTATTAGGCGTTACAAGTTTTACACTACTTACAAAAATTAGGGGATATTTCAATATGGGGTATTTCATTTTGGAGTATCCCCTCATTTTTGTGAGAATTTGATGTGCATGGTATCCATGGAGTTTTCCTGGAATGAATCCCCTGGGGAGTGCAGAGTGTATATATTTTCCATTGAGTATATAGTATTTAAATATGTTGCTTTCAATATTTTCATGTCCTAGTTCCTTATAATCTTATAATTAAACACACACAGCACTTTCCTTTTGTTACTTTTATCTAGTGATTTAATCAATACCCAAGGGTATTTAATTCCATGGCACTCAACTTCCCAGAAATAAAATAATGCAAAATACATAACACAATATTGTTTAAGCCTTTATACAATGCAAGCCAATATACAATGTCTACACGTCCTCTTAAGTGCTCACTAAAACCACACATTATAGTACCTTAACAAATACATGTGTCCTTCCACAATTTTAGATAATTCCTCTTTCACAATTTCTAGATAATTTAATTAAGTAAAGCAATAATGTCAGTCAGGTCAGTAAGTCATCTCTGGCTCTATACAGTTGTCTCGGAGCTTATGGCTGAATGGAATAAGAATTAATTATTTGCTAATTTTATAGACAGAATAGGTACAGAATTGCAAAGCATAGCTGGAAACTGTGAACCTGTGTGTCTATGGAGTTAAATCAGTGTCACCAGAACCTGAACCAGAAATCATGTTTTTGAAAAAAAAAAGTGGTGTGAAATGTCAGGGGAAAAAAATTCAGGTCCAAAAAATTCAGGTCCAAAAAAAAAATCATGAAAAAAAAAAAAATAGGCAATAAAAATTCAGGTCACAGAAATTCAGGTTGCAAAAAATCAACTCACAGAAATTCAGGTCACAAAATTCAAGGAAACTAACTTAAATTAACACATGAAACACATTCAAACACGAACAAAAACATTTCTTAGTTCCAGTGTTCGGGTTCCTTATTTAGATTAGTAATTTTGAAGTATTTACAGTATATGTCTACTATTATGTAGAATAGATCAGACAGGATAGATACTGGATTTGTAACCAGTAAGATAATGCTTAAATTTAGCAAGGGCAACTAAGTAAACAAAGAGCAGAGATAAGCAAGATAAAGTATCTGAGAATGCCAGTCTATAAAGGTAGATTTCCAAACTAGATTACTAGGTAGTGATGAGGCAGCAGGTCTAATGCTACATAAAAGAGGTTCCCCATTTTTAAGTGTTAACTGTGGTCACGTTTACCAAACACCTGTATTTTTCAAAATTTTACTTTGACTACATTTAACTACAGTTAGTTTGTAACTTACCAAACACTTTATTAGTTACACCTATACACATTCATGAAATGTCCTAATCAGCAGTTTCAGTGTAATGCATAAAATAATGTACTGTAGATACCGGTAATGTTCACCAAAAGAATGGGAGAAAATGTGATGGCAGTGATTTTGACCACGGCATAATTGTTTGTGCCAGATAAGCTGGTGTGAGTATTTCTGTTGAAACTTATTGCCTTGGATTTTAACACGTTAACACATGTTTAGGGTTTACTTACCATGGTGCAATCAAAATAAAAATAAGCCATCCAGTGTTCTGTGGACAGAAATGCTTTGTTAATTAAAGAGGCCAATGGAGAATAGCCAGACTGGCTCATATTGACATGATATCTCAGATAACCTCTTTGTACAATCTGGGATAAATAAAAAAGCACCTCAGAGTACACAACATGTTGGACCTTGAGTTGGATAGGCTACAACAGGGAGGCCCAACCCAGTATTTATATATAGTTATTAATAAAGCGTGCAAGGAGTTCAAGTTCTAAGTAAACAGGTTTTCAATTTGATCTCAGTACAAGGAAACAATGATGTGTAATTTTTGGTCATTATGATAATTATACTATAAATAGTTAATTGAAGGTCTAGACCAGTCATGGTCACAACATTTTACTCCATTTAGATAATCCACCAACACAGGTCAACCAGCAGAGCAGGCAAACGTCTTCAGTAAAAACTGCTATAAAAGCCGCATTGTTGTCATTTCTTTGGTTTTATCATCACAATTGTAAAATACACAAAGATGTGTGAAACACTGGGCTTCGCCGAGCTTAGAATGGAATGTTTGTTTATCTACTATTGTGCAGCGTTCTATTAAGCATCTCAATAATCTTGAGATACTGGTCCAACCAGTTCTGAACATCTTACTGAGCTCTCACTGTCCGTACATGTCTCTGGAGGCTTGAATTCATTTTAATTGGATAAATTCAAACACGTCATTTTCTGCCCTAGTAGTAATTTCAATGGCAGGTGTACATGGAAAGGAAAAGGAAAAGAAGGAAACTGAACTAAGCACAACTTAAATATTTAACATTTAGTTCTAAGCACAGTAACATGTCACGGGTGTAACACAGAATCACCTTGATAAAGAAGGTATTAGGCTCTGTTGTTCAGTTTTCAGATCTCAAATGTTTTAAGAACTGGAACGAGTGATCCATAATATTCCTCATTTCAATTAACATTACCACATGGAACTTTGTCTAGGTAAGAGGTGTTGCCATGTTCAGTCTGTCGGGGCTTTCCTTTGTGGGAACATAATTTAACACGGGTGAATGCTGGTAAATTACTGTCACAACTTAAATACAATCAGCTCATGTTTGTAAAATACACAAGTTTAGTGAGAATTACTCTATTGCCAAAAAGCTGATTCAGCTGGTGCTGTTAATTCCTGATTTAAAGCAGCTACTGGATATTAATAGCTCTTCAAAATTACAAAGCAAACATTTATAAATGTGGCCAACATGGGGGCTCGGTGGGTAGCACCGCTGGCTCACAGCAAGAAGGTCCCGTGCTTAATCCTGGGTGGAGCGGCCTGGATCTTTTCTGTGGGGAGTCTGCAGGTTCTCCCCATGTCTGTGTGGGTTTACTCTGGGTACTCTGGTTTCCTTCCAGAGTCCAAAGAAATGCGTGTTAGGTCAATTGGTGTTTCTAAAGTGGCCCTTAGTGTGTGACTCTGTGCATGACTGTCCCTATATATATATACATACACTCAAGTCAATGGTAATTCAGCTTAATCAATTGAAACGTAACATATGCATGTCTTTGAGCTGTGGGAGGAAACCGGAGTGCCCAGAGTAAACCCACTTGCTTACGCACACGCTAATAAATAAATTTGTTTAAGTGATGAAATTATTTCCTGTTGGTAGACATCTAAGGAAAGGCCAAAACAGTTGGCTGCTTCATATCAGCTTACATGCAAACTCTTGTGAAAGGGATGAAACCATATACTAAGATCAATGTGATAAACTGTTCGGCATATGCAACTGTTTTCCCTACAAAAATAAGACCTAATGAGCAAAAGAACTTTCTAATCACCAGAAGAGCAGCCTGGACATTATGGATATTTAGTATTATTGATATTATCACATACAAATTTCTGTAATTATTTCCTAATTTTAGTTTTGAGATAACAGAGTAATAGATTTAATTCTAATGATTTTAAAGTTTTTAGTAATAAGAATTAAGGACTGGGGTAGCCTAACAGATAAGGTTCAAGGATGACCAGAACCTGCCAAAATGGCCTGCTGTGCATTGCTGTGCGCAACTGCAGCATTAAATGGAAATTCTGTAACTGATGTTAAGTCTGGTGCAACTGATATACAATAAAAAAACAAGTTTGGATTACCTAATTACCAAGGGCTCTATTTTCTTGACCACAGCACAAATACTTAAATAAGGCGCACTTGGTGCTGGCTCCTGTATTTGTTCCAAATATAATACTGGGTAAAATTTGAAGATATTTCAAAATGAATTACCCCATAAGTAAATATCAATTACAATAACAATTCTAATAAATAAAGTGAGAGACAATTATATATGGTCAAATATATATGCTAGAACAATGTTATATTTATTCTAATGGTGGCCTAAGAGCAGAAAATACAGGAAATTTGTATGCAACAAAAATAAAGCAGTGACAAGTACACTGTGCACATAAAGTTCATTATGGGAAATGAAATAATTTTTGTGAGCAGTATATTTAGTGTGACCTCCTCCTACACTTGAGGAATGCCTGCTCCTAACATCTTCATCAGGATACCAAACAGCGGTGTTTTTAAACAGGAAACTGTAACAGGGGAAAACTGAGAGAGGCTTAAATTTAAAGATATGGTTGAATGAGACGAATTGTTATGAAATGCAGCTAAATGAACTAATTCAAATGGCAGGCTTAATTGAAGCCGGACTAAAAATCTCTGGATGCCAGCAGCTTTTAAAAGACCACACAACCCCTCCACATCTATATTCAATTAAATTAGCAATACACTGTCATTCCGAACATTAAACACGTGTGTGCTTGCTTCAAGGTTACTTTAAAGAGCATTTCATGGTTAGTTCATTTGTTTGTAGCCTGTAAAATGACCAAATTACATCACTGGTATGTTGCTTTCTTGCAGAAGGATGCCTCGAAGGTACAGGGAACTCCTGACTGGACAAGAGAGGAAGTCCATGCATCGTTTCCTTCACCTTCTCTGTCTATGGTTTTTAATACAACTTGTTCCTCCAGGTACGAGCATGATGCTTTAAACCTGTACCATTAGGTAAACCTGTGGTAAAATGCAAATTAAGTCTCCATGTCTTGTCACAGTTGTCAGTGATAAACAAATTAGATAGATGAGGACAAAGGATGTTCCTATTTTAATCTATGAACATTTCCAAATGAATATTTCCAAATAAAGTTATCACAAACGAACCAAACCGAAAATGTATTTTTGTTTATTTGATCTAGATTCTACAGAAGCAACTTTTTTTACTTTGTGACCTTTTGACTTTATCTCATAGAGCAGCCAGCTACAGTAGTTCATATACTGACAAAATGAAAGATTTAATGAAATGCACGTTTATCATAAAACTTTTCATACATGCAGAAATCATTTCTCAGTCACGAGTCATTTGTGGGGAAAAACACAGGACGTCAAGCTAATTGTTCAGACATGCATGTGGTATTGTTCGAAAACCACAACAACTGAGAGTTTTTTTCTCTTTGTTCGATGTTGTTTCGTTGCCAGCTTCTTTGTATAGGTTGCGTGAAAAGAATGCGGTGTAGGCATAGTAGCCAAACAATGATTGTCACAATGATTAAAAATCATAGTTTGAAAATAAAATTCATATTATTTAAATTATAATAACAATAAATCTTAGCACTGTTGAACATTTACTTTTGGCTGAGAATGGCACGGTGGCTCGGTGGGTAGCACCGCCACCTCACAGCAAGAAGGTACTGGGTTCAGTCCCAGGGTGAAGTGGTCTGGGTCCTCCCCGTGTCTCTGTGGGTTTACTCTGGGTGCTCCAGTTTCCTCTTACAGTCCTCAGATATGCATGTTAGGTAAATTGATTACTCTAAATTGCCATTGACTTGTATATATATATATATATAAGTAGTTCTGATATAACCCTGTGTGTAGATATAACATTTTGTGTGTTGCTGAAATGGCCACTGATGCGACATTAAGCAAGCCAAATAAACTTGTGGTTGAAGAGATAAGAAATGGCTCAAAAATAATAACAAATCCAAACAAATACTTTGGAACCCACTGATGTACTTTATAGAATGGATTCATTACTAAGTATACTAAGTTTCTACTAACATAATTAAGAAATAGTTTTATTAAATATTAACCTTTGCCTAATTTGTCTTTTAAAACTTCCTTTACTTCTTGTCTGACTGAGATCATGTAATGCTACAAGAAAACAAGGTAGCATTAAAATAAGGTAAGATAAGATAACATAATCCTATATTCATCCCCCAATGGGAAATATGAAGATTACAGCAAGAAAATGGATATTAGTGCGCACAGTAGGAAAGTGTAAAAAAAAAGATCTAAAAAATGTATTATGTGAAAAAATATTTTTTGTATGTGCATGTATAAACAAAATAAAAATTAAGAAATACACATCACCATTATATATATATATATATATATATATATATATACATATATATTTAATATTATTATTATTGTATTTAAAAGAGTGTATATATACCTGGGTATGCGTACCATCTTTACCTTTATATAATGTACCTATATACTAGAGGTGGGTGGATCGATCCAAATATCGATAATATCGATACCAACACTGGTATTGATATTGATTGATACTCGTGTAAAAAGATCGATACTCACCATTACCGGACATTACCGGAGTTTAGAAATGAGAAGTGCCGTTTGGCTGTATTTTAGTGCAGAGAATAAAAATGTAATGAAAACACGACAAACCTGTACAAACACATGAACAAAACATGCAGCCTCAACTTTCAAAGTGCAGGTTACTTAAGTCATATTTTACTGAGGCCAACTAAATATATATATATATATATATATATATATACACTACCGTTCAAAAGTTTGGGGTCACTTAGAAATTTCCTTATTTTT
>JAVSBV010006642.1:0-12741 GCA_033117975.1 Parotocinclus spilosoma
TAATCGACTGTATATATATATATATATATATATATATATATATATATATATATACACACAATTAGCGATATTTGATATTTCCCTAAATAACAACATAAGGATCTAATGTGGAATCTAACACATTTGTTTTAAGGTTTCATGTAGCCAAATTTTATCTGGTAGGGTCAAATAAAAAAGCCCATCCCATCCCATCCTCTAACCATGATCGCCTTGTCCGAAACGTGGCTCTTACGCCACTGTTTACCAATCCCAAACCCCACCGTGTGCTGACAGGAAGTGACGTAGCAGCTCGTTGTCAATTTAAAACGGCACCCTAGTCGCGTGCAGACGATCCACCTACAGTCTAAACGCTATATTTGATTTACAATTGCCTAATAATTCAATCCTAATTTAATTGAGTTCCCAATGGCCGCACCAAAAACTAGCCAGATCCCAATCTGATGGAGGCGAAGAAGTAAAAACTGACCCCAAACGAACGATTCTGGGAGTGTTATGGATCAGATTCTTTATATATAAATATATAAATCTATATAACTCTATATCGGTCATCCGCGTTTAAGCAGTGAAGCGCCTCCCAGCGTCCCTGTCACGGATCTGCATATAAACACTCGCTTCTGCCTTTAGCTAAGTAAGGCTGCTTCGAGCTTCCAGTGGATGTTCTCCACTAAATTCCTCTTGTGGCTTGGCTGGACATGCCGAACCGATCCGGCAGAACCGGGTTGTGATTGGATGGGACTCGGGGACGGATCCCCCCCATTTCAGAGCAAGTATAGTGGAAGAGTGAAAGTAGCTGGTGGGATAAAGATTGGCCCGAGACACCATCACCTGCTAGATGTTTGACCAAGCCAAGAGTATGGGCGATGGGATCACCGAGGAGCGAAACCATTGTGGATCCAACGCACTGCGCCCAGACCCCAAGGCTAGGACGGAAATGGGGAGTCACGGTTCCGGAGATGCTCCTCCGGGCACATCCGCGTCCACCCCAAGCTCGTCCAGCGAAGACGGCCACGAGAAACTGTTAGGAGTGGACCCGGACTACTGCCGGCGCATTTTAGTCCGAGGTGAGGAGTATTAATACTCAGGGAAAAGCATTCTTACAAATATTAATAACCTGGGTTAAATGTTTATTATCTCCTATCAGGGAGAAACCAAACGTTCATCTGCAGGAACGATAAGAAATAAGAGCTTAAGCTCACCTTTAAAGGTCTTAATATATAAAAAATAAAGGAACGAATTTTCCAAAAACAAACGGGAAGCCTCAACTATACTAAAATAAAATAAATGGAACATGCCCTCAGTGTAGTATCAGTAATATTACAAACCTCCAACAGTAAGTAAATTAAAATAATAAACTACTTTGGCTATCTTTTTTTTTTTTTTTTACCACAATCAGGAGAAATAATAAAAAATCTAAATATTTATATTTGTTTATATTTATAGCCATCGCTCGTTAAATGCTGCTCGTGCACAAAATGTGGCCTAAATGCTATTTACGAAAATACGGGATAATATTTAATCAAATCAAAAATAGGATTTAACAACAAAAGCTGTTCTTGGGCCCAAATGTGCAACGTTTAATATAAATAAATGTTATGACATTTATTGACGCATCACAACACAAGGAATTATTATTATTATTATTATTATTATTATTATTATTATTATCATTATTATTATTATTATTATTATTATTATTATTATTATTATCATTATCATTATTATTATTATTGCATTTTATGTATTTTTTCCCCCGTGTATTCAGAACTGAATTCTTAAATTTAATTTCTACGCTTATTCGCTGCCGGTTCGATTTTTCCACCTTATGTTGTTCTATAAATATAATAACTATAAAAGTTTTTTTTTTAATTTATTGAAATAAGAGCCAGCTTCTGTTCTGAGCTAATCATAATATTATTGCTCTTAAAGCACTGTGACGTAATAAAGTATCTATTTACCTATTTTATTGGTGGAATGAATAATAGTTTTATTTAATCGTGTGTATCGTCAATAATATCGGGGCGATCCGTTTTTGGTTTTAAAAACTGTTTAGTATGGAAACGCACGCTTAGAATTAGTGCAGAAAAAAAATTGACGCTGTAAACGTCTGAGCGAAAAGGTTTTGCGTTTCAGTCCAACTAATAGAGATGTTTATTTATAAATAATAATGATTATTATTATTATTATTATTATTATTTGATCCCACATTTGCAGCCCATAAATAAGAGCAGGATGGTTGAGGTGATGCTGATATGTGATCTGATTGCATAATGGTGAATGTAGAGTAAAAATCCGGGAGGTTTTCAGGTCGAGTCTCATCTCCAGGACACACAGAGCTTTAAGCTTTGAATCCCCAGCCTGTGTTATTAAAGCTGCAGGACAATCAGGGTCAGGAGGAGGTCAGTAGGTCCAGTCCTAATGACCCTGCAGCCGCATTCAGCCGCTTAATCAAATACAAACAACTCAACACCCAAACAGTGAGTGCACTAAAAACCAAACCAGCTTTCTTATTTAAAGTATTTGGGATCATGAAAGGGGTTGCTATAGGGACACGGGGGAGGGGGGCGGAGCTTCAGAAGGCATCATCATCATCATCATCATCATAATAAAGAATCGAATTCTTCATTCTTAATTGGTTATTTAATTAGTTATTAAGAAATGTTAGTCTTTATGAAGTGCAAAGGCTGTGTGTAGGCTTTTTAAAGTTTACCTTGTAGTGTGTGTGTGTGTATGTGTGTGTGTGTGTGTGTGTGTGTGAGAGTGTGTGTGAGTGTGAGAGAGAGAGAGAGAGCGAGGTCAGTTGTCTCGTGCTCAGCTTTGAATGCTATATTTTTTCATCAATTACTGCATAAAAAGGTTTGATTAATAAATAAAAATAAAAAAAAATAAAGAAAATATAAATATGTTTTATTGTGCTAGCGATAGTTTAAACATAATAATAATAATAATAATAATAATAATAATAATAATAATAATAATAATAATATACTATTATTATTGTGTTGTTATTATTCTTGGATTTGCAAATTATTTTATACATTATTCATAACTATTACTGTTATCATTATATTACTATTATAATGATAGGTTACTGATATTTTTTATTATAATTATTTTTACATTTTTATAGTTACTGTTGTTGTTTTCTGTTTATTATTACATTGTAATTTCATTATTAATTCGTTATTATTATTACTAATCGTTATTCTTGTCGTTATTTTATGGTTATTATTTATTGTCATATATTTTTGTATTAATATTCTATATTTTATAATTGTATTAAATATTACATTACAATATTAAATATTATGTGATAGTTGTAATTTTGGTTATTGTAATTAGTGATAATATCACTACATTGTATTATTATTATTATTATTATTATTATTATTTATATATATATATATTAGTCGTAGTTTTAATTGTAATTATAATTAATGTGATGATTAACATGATTATTATGTTTGTAATTGTTATTAATAATTAGTATGACTATTTTCATTAAAGTGTGTGTGCGTGTGTGTTTGTGCGTGTGTGTGTGTGTGTGTGTATAATCTAAACTGGACCAGATGCTAAAGGAACTATTCGGGAGATCGTCCTGCCCAAAGGTTTGGACTTGGACCGGCCGAAGCGCACGCGCACCTCCTTTACCGCGGAGCAGCTCTACCGGCTCGAGCTCGAGTTCCAGCGCTGTCAGTACGTGGTGGGGCGCGAGCGCACCGAACTGGCCCGGCAGCTGAACCTGTCCGAAACTCAGGTAGGTAAAAAAAAAACATTAATTCATTCTGATTAATAATACGGAATAAATGTTATTATTATTATTATTATTATTATTATTATTATTATTATTATTATTATTATTATTATTATTATTATTATCAGGCTAGTGTTTAATTAAAGCCTTAATTAGCTAATAAAACCTAATCTAAAATGAAATTTACAGTACTACTATTTATTGATTAATTGGTAAATGTGATTTATAACAGCGGTCTGCCTTTAATCATATGCTCTGATATAGCATTTTATTTTTATTTTTATTTTTTTTATAACAAATAAACAACGTTTTACCGCAAACGTTAAATTCTGTTCCTAAAACATTTAATTCACAATTAATAAAAAGGCGTTTTAGAAATGCATCAAAAACCTAAACTAATTAAAAAACCTGTTGCTTTTTTTTTGGGCCATTTTTATAATCCGTGTTTCTATTAATTAATATTATTAATTAGATTGCTCTTGATCTTTAGCTCGGATTTTCTGTTGGATTAAAGGCAAAAACATAATTATTTTTTTTTGTTGTTGTGTGATTTTGTCCTGCTTTGAGCTTTGTGAGTTTTGTTCTCTTCTTTTGACTTTTTAGTTAATTTTCCTTTAATCCCGTAATTAAGAACCACTTTTATTTAATTAAAGTTGCTTAATTCGTGTAAAATATGCATTTTAGTTTTAGAATGAATTAAAGCGCGTATATCCGTACTGCACATTTCGTTCTGATTTATTAATTAATAAAAATCAGACATTATTCATACGAGCGTAAGGAAAAAACGCCTCAAACTTTCAATCATTTAAAAACACTACGAAATTAAAATGATTAACGTTATTAAAAATATTATAAAAGTCTCTAATGCTGGAAACGTTTTTATTTGAGTATTAAACGTTATGAATAAAAAGCAACGTTAAGGAAATTAAAACTGATTAGACATTAATTAGCCGTAATAATTAAAAGCGAAGACTTTAAAATCGTAAGGAACAAATCAGCATTCGGTCATAATCCCTTAGATTTAATACGAGCTGGTATTCATCGTAATGCTTTTCAAGAAACTTAAAAACCGTGGATCATTAAAAGAGAGAGAAATAACATTTTAAAAATGTAGGTTTTTATACTGAAACAAACAAATATTGCGTATAACGCGTTTTTAGCCGTAGTATTAATTGATGTATGGCGATTTGTCACTGGTGTGAGCTTTTATTGAGATTTATAGTGAAGTATTTATCCGTTTATTTTAGTAATATGTTCACTACTTTAATATCTGGCTTTTGAAATAAATAAAAAACAATAATAAACATGTTTGAGTTTTATGTTAAACTATGATTGTGCAGATTTTCCATCTGGTCCAGTAGTAACCACTAGATGGCGCTGTTAACAATGGCTTTAAAGCTTTGGCGTTTGATTTTCAGAACACGTTATCGATCCCGTTCTTAAAAGTTTATAATAAGTAAAGTGTGTTAGAATTAATAAAGTCATGTCAGATTAAAATAAAAGTTCCAACAGTTGGATTGGATATAACTCATTCTGAAGTTTTAGCCTTTAGTTTTATGTACACACCCGTATTGATGCACAACAAACCGATTTAGATTTCTGTTTTGATTTCTAACTCCATATTGTTAATTTGGGGGATTTATAAAACAAAATGGTGACGTTCTTAGCTAGCTTAAGTCTCATTTCTTGATTTCTTGACAAGGTTAAAAACGTTGAACATGGATGTCAAATGTATTGTGTAGACGTTTTTGAGGCTTGGTCCTCACAAGGTTTCACATTTTCACCGCTTTTTCTTGCCACTTTCCATTCCGTGAGGTAAAACCAAAGAAACCTGATGAACACGAACACGTTTAAATACGAAACACGGCTCACTTAAGCACCGCGTTTATTCCCCCAGTCAAAAAAGACCCCTTTTTCTGATTTCTGATTTTTTTTAAAAAGCCCTGTTTAATAATTCATGCTCACTTTTGGACCGAAATCACCTCAGTTTTTTTGTTAGAACTTAAATATGGAAGCGTTAGAGAAGCTTCTGGAAATGCCTCAGAAGCTGCCGTGCAGCGTTCACTCTCTCGTTAATGCTAACAAACCGTTGTTCAGAGTAATGTCGTTTCTCTCTCTCTCCTTCTCTTCTTATTTGCCAAAAGCTTTCTAAAAGCATTCCTGCAGCCTTTCCTCAATAAATACTCTTAATTTGCTGCTCATTTTTATAGCGGCATCGCTCACACGGGTCTGGTAAAATCCCACATTTACATTTCGATTTATTAAAATGGCTCCGAGAAAATCCGCCTGCTCGTGCTAAGTGCTAATTCGCCTCATTTATATTCACATATCTTTCAACGAGTTAGTCCAGAGTATGAAGTTAATGACTTTTAAAACCTCACACTTCTGACTTTTTTCTGTCTTTTAAACGAATTGATGCTCGGCTAAATCGTCGGGTTTGGTAAGAAATTCGCTTTTTGTTTATGTATATAAACAGACTTTAAGTGGACGGCGTGATTAAATCCGAAGTGTGAAAGCCTCGAGCACCTTTTAGCTTAAGAAACGGTGCCTTTTAGTGAAACATTCTTTCACAAAACAGCAGAGAAAGGACGAAGAAAGCGCCTCAGAAGTTTTCCCGCTGATTAGCGGCGAGGTTTCCTGATGAATTCGCCCACAGGAATTGGGATTGATTGGGGTTGGCGAGTTACTGACTGAATTTACACCCACTTTACTTATTTAACCAACTTTTATTCGTAAGTATTGTGTGAGGAAGAGTTTATCTGGCTAAGCGCGACAACATGGACGAAAAGCCAAAGTCTGATTTGTTTCTAGCACTTTCTATAAAGCTAAATTAACAGCCTGGATGTGGTAGTGGCAAGGTAAATCGCTAAACGTGATAGGGACGGAACCTTGTAAAGACCAAGACTTGGTCCAAAAGTGAACAGACCTGTTGAGCCTGGTTATACGTCCAAATGACGTCGCCTTGAACTTGAATAATTTAAACACAAAAAGGTAAATGGAGTATATAAGAGTATAGTGTATATTATAAATAAACTGTATTATACTCATAGTGAACAAAGGATTCTTTATTTATTGGTGTTATATAATATAAAATATAAAATATAAATATAAAACCTGCTCTTTATCGATTGTTTGTTTACAATTACTAAACACTAATTTGGGGAAACGTTTCACAAAGACAAAGTGGTTAGGCCAGACTTTTTTTATTGTTTGTTTCGCGGATTCGCCGCAGATCATATTTGAACAATACAAACATTTTTTTTTAATGTCTCGGATCCGCCGCAGCACCAGTGGTTGAAATTATTATTATTTTTTTTTAATAATATTTTTTTGCTTTTTCCACCCTTCTCTGGTGGAAAGCCAACAGCTTTCTTCTGTTCATTTACTTTTTTTTCCAGATTCACTTTAATTTAATTGTAGGTTAAATCAATTTTCTTTGAACATTTAAAAAAAATTTTTTTTTTTAACTTTGTTATTTCTTCCTCCTTCCTTGTATTGATTCCTAAATTGTCCTCGAGAAATTGAAAAGTGCTGAAAAATAAAGATTTATTTTTATTTATTTTTCTCCCTCCTCATCCGTGGAACAAGCAATTAAACCTAGGGCAACAGTGGCAAGGAAAACCTCTGCTATAAGGAAGAACTCCTGGGAGAACCAAGACTGACCTTTGACATCAAGGGTTACTTAATTAATACATTTATTATTATAAATAATGATTTAAATCAATTTAAGCTAAAATAAAATATACATGATAAACATACATGATAAATAAAAAAAAAAGAATATCATAAATAATAATAATATGAGGACATTCAGAGAAGGATAGGTATTTATTTATTAAATATATTTTAATAAAAAAAAAATCATATGTATTAAATAATATTATACAAGTATAATTGAAGTATAGCTTATGATTTGGGATTATTTTACTGTCCTGTATACAGAGATCATGTTTTGGTTTGACGTTATGCATGAAAATCGTGTTTCCTTTCGTAAAATATATAGCAGGACCTAAATGCGGTGCCAGCATCGGGTCTCGTTTATCTCAGGATGCCAGTTTGTAGCTTTGATCTGATCTCTATAATCATCATTACGTGACTCGGCGCTCGGTTTGGCCCAGGCGTTCTTGAGATAGAAGAGTTTAGATCGTTAGTTTAGCAGAATTTACCAGCTCGTTTATAAAAGAGAAGCATCTCTTTACTCATTAAACATCACCATCACACACATCTAATCCCATAGCAATCTGGAGTGGATATCCTTTATCCTTAATCCCGCTCCAGAGGGTCACTTTTTAGAGTTTCCATCCCCAGCAGATGGCTCCCTGCTCCAGGGTTACAAACACAGACTACAGGAATCAGGAGCTGCATCATTTACCCCAAATGATCCATCATCACCACAGATATTACATGATTACAGTGACTGGGTGTAGGCTGGGATTCTCTTCTTTCAAAAACCGCTTTGTCTTAATATGATGCCTCGTACATATTCTCCTAGTGTATTCTCCGTCTTATATCTTATATTTATTATATTTTATATATTCCATTTGCTATTTCATTTATTCTATTTTCTATTTCATTTATTGCATTAGCTGTGGATTCATTATATTTTCTATTTGATTTATTCCGTTTGCTATTTCATTTATTCTATTTTTATATTTTATATATTCCATTTGCTATTTCATTTATTATATTTTTTATTTTATTTATTACATTTGCTATCTTATCTCAATTCTATTTTCTATTTTATTTATTGCATTTGCTATTTCATTTATTATATTTTCTATTTTATTTATTCCGTTTGCTATTTCATTTATTCTATTTTTATATTTTATCTATTCCATTTGCTATTTCATTTATTATATTTTTATTTTATTTATTGCATTTGCTGTGGATTTATTAATTTTCTTTTTAATTTATTGCATTTGCTATGGATTTATTATATTTTCTATTTTTATTTATTGCATTTACGTTGTAAAAAGCACTATATAAATAAATTTGACTAACTATTTGATTAATTATGTTTTCTATTTTATTTTATTTATTCCATTTGCTATGGATTTATTATATTTTCTATTTTATTTTTTGCATTTGCTATAGATTTATTATATTTTCTATTTTTATCTATTACATTTGCTATTTAATTTATTATATTTTCTATTTTATTTATTGCATTTGCTATCTTATTTAAATATAATTTATATTTTATTTATTGCTTTTGCTGTTTTTTTTAAATAATATTTTCTATTTTATTTATTGCTTTAGCTATGGATTTATTTTCTATTTTATTTATTATATTTTTTATTTTATTTATTGCTTTTGCTGTCTTTTTTTAATAATATTTTTTATTTTATTTATTGCTTTAGCTATGAATTTATTTTCTATTTTATTTATTGCATTTAGTATTTCATTTATTATATTTTTTATTTTATTTATTGCTTTTGCTATATTATTTAATAATATTTTCTATTTTATTTATTGCATTTGCTATGGATTTATTATATTTTCTATTTTATTTATTGCATTTACATTGTAAAAAGTCCTATATAAATAAATTTAAAAATATATAAACTTTGACTATTTGATTAAATATATTTTCTATTTTATTTTATTTATTGTATTTGCTACATTATTCACTGTTATTTTATATTCTTGATTTGATTTATTATAGTCAATATTTTATTTATCATACCCATTTGATTTGTTGCATTGTTTATTTTGTTTATTATATTCACTATTTTATTTATTATACTCACTATTTTATTTATTATGTTCACTATTTTATTTATTATAGTCGATATTTTATTTATTACATTCTATATTTTATTTATTATAGTCAGTAATCTGGATTTTATTTATATTATTTATTTTATTTATTACATTTGCTATTTAATTTATTTTATGGGCCAAGTTCTTTGTTTTATTTATACATATTCATTTATGTATTATATTTTCTATTGATTTTATTATACTCCATGTTCTCTATGTTATTTGTTCTTTTTATGTGTTATATTCACTATTTAATGTATTGTATTCCCTTTTATTTGTATTTTATCATTTTAATGTTTTCTTTTTATATTCTCAATTTTCTCAATTTATTATTTAAACTAATTATCATAATTTAATATATTAGAATTTATTTAATACACATAACGTCTAAGCTACCCAGTCAGGTTGGGTCCCTTTTTGATTCCTGGTTCTCTTTAGGTGTTTTTCCTTTTCGCTGTTATAATATAAGTGCTGTGGATCATATATATATATATATATTTCTAAAGCTGCCCTATAATAATACATTTAAAGTTTTTAGGATTTTAAGTGGCCCCTTTATTGTTAAACAGGATGTAAACCCTCCAGCGTTTTGTTACCTGGTTAGAAAGTGGAGGATGTTTTTTTGTTATTTGTTTCCGATGCCGTTGGTCCAGCTTGGTGTAGAAACAGCCATTTTGAAGGTAATTATGGGTAGTGGAATGGACCCATGCTGCTCTCTAAACACTACCCAGCATCCCCGGATGGGTCGAATTCTTTAGGCTGAATCCCCGTCTGCGCTAGTAATTCCATAACGATCATCATGGGCGGCGGTGGCTTAACGCTTGATTGCTTGGTTACTTCGGTTGTTATAGGAGTTAGAGGTTTCTGCTGCTGTTGGACCCTTGAGCAAAACCCTTAACCTCTAACTCAATGCAGAAGAAGAATAAATGCAAGATACAACAGATGACCTAACATTTTTGCGTTTAACATTTGCGGTAGTCCGTAAAGGCAGGCTTTTATCTTGAAATCTTTTTTTGTAAAGCGTTTCGAAAAGTACTGGAGGACATCCGAGCCTAAACAAGAGTCCCAAACTTAAGTCAGAGTTAACATACTGCGGAGAAACGTAACTAACCCCTTACAGTTCACGAAATCAAAGGGCGTCCTGTGACTTTTGACTCACCCTGTATAAGTCCTCTGTTTAGTTTGTATTTGTAGTTTTTACAAATCTTACAATACTTATCCTTCTTCTTCTTAAGAACTTTTTAATTAATCAATTATCAGTTATTGCTAATATACTGTCGATTTTGGGAATACCCACCCCATGTGACGTCGGTATGACATTCCGACACGGTTGTACATTCATAAATTGCATAAATGTTTTTTTTTTAATGCCGGGTCAGACGTTTTTATGTTTTAGGCTATGGATATATTTTATTTAAATTGTTTTGTTTTTATTTTCCAGACCATTCAGTTGTACAGTGATGTAGAAACGTAGTAGGGCCATTTTTAGGACGATGACCTTATCTGGTGGCACTCCAGACCAGACAGTCATGACCCGACTGGTGAGAGAGTGTCTGCCTCTGTGTCTGCTGTGTGCCCCTTTTCAGAGAGTCCAGACGCAGCGACCGTAACGTAACGTCTGGAAGAGAGCAGGGACAGGACGACAAAGGAAGTGGTGGAAAACGCTCGATTGTTTGGTTCGTCTGAGAAATTCCGAGGCCACAAAAGAGCTTTAGAGAAACGGGCAAACAATTAAGGTACAGAGATCAGGCGGCAGGCGTACACGGATCAAACCGCGCCGGTTTGGTGGGCAAAAACCGTTACCAAGGCTTTGCAAAGTAAAATAAACCGCCAGTGAGGCACGGTTTTCATTTAAAACAAGCGTAACGTGGCCTGCTGTGTCGCCTCTTTGCCAGCAGAGGGCAGACGTAATAATCATAGAAAGAGCTAATTGTGTGGGTTTCAAATGTTTTTGTGCTTTTACAGAGGCACGGTTTAGACGTTTGTGTGATTACTAAAAGACACAGAAGACTGCAGAGGGAGACGAACTGGTAGGACAGGGCACAAGGCGGGAACGAGCCCTAGGCATTGCACCGATCCGTTATTCGGAGAGATTCTATTTGCGGCAACGTGGTGTGTTTTTTTTTTTATTTAAAATTGCGCTGGGGCACTCGCCAGTACTTGAACCAGTTCCTTAGTGCCAAGATACTGGTTTTTAATTGGTATAAAACCAGTGCGAAAGAGGAACGTTTGCTGGTGAGGTGTGTGCATGCAGGCCTGTCGTGTCACTCTCTAGGCCGCCTGTAATGCCATTACCTGATTGGATCAGGCACAATGGAAACCTGCTCATCCCAAGGATAAGGATTTTCAGGAAGGAACAGCGCCATCTAGAGGCTTCACAGAGAACAGAGGAAATTCGGCGAGGCCAGGGCCTGGAAATGTCACGTTGAGTTCAGGCCGACCACTCGTTATAACCGAGGTATGCAAAGAGAGCGTGTCTGAAAAACAACACACCCAACCTTGGAGCAGATGGGCTACAACTTAACACGGTTTTAACCAGATAACTGGCTAGTCGAGAAATGGAAAAATGCGTGGTTATTCCTCGGAAACCTTGGAACGAAAGATCTCTTTATTTCGGAGATGTTCTGGTCCTGGTCCACCAACCCTCTCTTTGTTTACATCTCAGGCCCCGTGTCGGACCGGGTTCACAGGGGCCGCCCTCTCAGCCCTCAGGCGTGCAAACGTTAACCTAACCCGAACGGCGTAACGCGCCGGGGGAAGAGAACTATTAATAGTCCCGGGTGCTTTTGCACTTAGGCAGATTATGGAGCCACATCTACCAGCGCTTCGGTAAGACGGGGTTGACCCGTGACTGAACCTGCTCAGGCATGTGTTTCAGAAAAGCCAAGGATCAAGACGAGCATGTGAGGCGTAAAAGAAGGAGGGTTTGGGATAAAGTTAACTTCGATAGCTTCGGGCTCGGGATATGAGGGATCTTCAGGATCTTCAGGATTAGGACATGGATCTTCAGGAGGTCCTGATGGTCCTGCGACAACTACTTACTGAAAGACCAAAGAAGCTCAAGGCCTGACTCTTTCCTGAAGCCAGTCGAGCACCGGTTAATGGGACCAGCCGCTTATTCGGACCAAATCCTAAAGTACAAAAACAAACCCTATTATATACGTGTAATGTTATTCGCTTATTTGGACCAAAATTCCGCTTAATCGGACCAAAGAACGTGTACAGTA
>JAVSBV010006680.1:0-12739 GCA_033117975.1 Parotocinclus spilosoma
TATATATTAGTATTAGAGATGCTCCGATTATGTTTTATGGTGCCGATTCCCATACCGATATCACCCATGAGTGCCGATCACCGATATCGATCACATTGTCTGGCTGTAAATATTTTTATTTAGTTGTGATGAGTGCTACTGGCTATGTGATCTGGAAAAATAGGGACAATAATATTATTTTTGACAAAAACATGTTTTAGTGACTTTTTCCAAGAGAAAAAAGCACAAAATACTTGCAGACCAAACTATTCTTTCCCAATTGAAAAATGCTGGTCAACTAACCCGATGAATTCAATTATTTTTTCGGTTTATTTTCTTAGCTTTATGACTGTCACACTCATACAGGCGAGTGTTGGCTATTGTAGGCTGCGTTAATTGCCATCTGACTGTTGCTGCTCTGGCTGCCCTATTTTTATTCTTTGCAGGGAGCCTTGAAGACTCACCATACTTGTTTTTGTACTTTAAATGACATATTAAATTAGTTGTGTTGAAGCATTTTAATGTGCTTCCCCTGCAAGGTATTTTTTCGTTGCATCTGTTGCAGGATGCAAACTTTACATTACTCTCACAGACCATGTATTTTTTATTTTTTGCTTATATGTCCAGAACTGACGGATAACCACTGTATGATAACTATCATTAAAAATGTTGATGAGTCTGACCTGTCTATCCCAGGACATTGTTATAACTATGACTCCTGTAATAATGTGATACCTACTATAATGCAATATCTATTTATTAAATGTTATGTTTTTACTGGTGTAATAACTACTTTCCTGGCATCCATACACTCTTCCATTCTTCAGCATGTGCTGACTCGATCAGAATTTTTTCTTCATTCAGATTCCTGAAGTCAGCAGTATATTGTCTTTTCATGTAAAGTGTTAGGACACAAGCCAGCCATTGTTAATGGCAGGTATTATATAATATATAATTATATTATTATTCAAATGTGGTAAGAATGCCAAATCCATATAAATGAGATACCAGAAAATATGTAATATTACAATGTAATGATTTTATTAAAATCATGTGCATACTTTCACACTAAAATCTTATATTACAAGTGTAGCAAGCAGTGAGACATCCTCAAATGCTAACAGTGAAGTCTGCGAAGAATTGCCAGTGTTTTCAGAATACCACAAATGGAAACCTTCACGGTGTTGGCAGCATTCCATCTAGCCAGATGTGCACTCCATACCTTATAGTATGCGTGCGTTCTCCAGTCGTACCCCCCCATTACTATGCTTGTATTCCTACAGTTGAAAACAATATACTGTACAACCTGTACATTTACAGAACCTTACATTTTCCAGTTCAGTTACATACTAATTGAGTCTGTCAATGCCTATATTACTTAGTCTTTAAAAACATAATGTGATGCAAAACATGGTGAGTAGAACTTCTGTTACGTTCATCTTTTACTCCTTTTCAATGTTTAGACGGCAAAGAACCAGGCTGTTCTTGTTTTTGTCTGCATTCTGTAAACCACGCACATAGATACTCTAGTGAGACCTTGTTTCCTAAATTTACTTAATTATACTGTATGTATTCCATTCACAGCCAAAATTCTGAAGGGACAACTTTCAATACTACAATATCTTGCTGACTGAAGTTTCTAAGCTGTCACTTGTGCTACGATGTTGAGGACAGTAGTTGCATGAAGCATTATAGTACTGAACTTTCCAGTTTTCTGCACTTATTTTTCAGTGATGTTAAATGTGGCAAGCACTTTCTGCATCTCTTTGTCTTGTCCTATGGGACCCGTAAGTAACAATTTATATGAACTTCTGAATGTTGCTTTAGAACAAAGAATTCTAAAAAAATTAGGTTGAGAGTGGCAAAGTGGACTAGTGGTTTAGCGCTGTTGCCTCACAGTTCCAGAGACTCGGGTTTGATTTCCATCCCAGCCATTCTCCATGTGAAGTTTGCATGTTCTCTGCATGGGTTTATTAACAGGGTTTTTGTTGTTTGTTTTGTTTGTGTAAAGTATGCACAAATAAAAAATAAAACACTTATATTAGTCATTCTGGATAGTTTCTCTAAATTAAAATGTTATTATTTCATTAAAATTAAAATTAAATACCACATTGCTTTGCTGGCCTGTGCCTGGAGAACAAATTGCAGGATGCAAGTTCTTAAATGTGCTGAGCACAGGTTGGTGTTACAGAGCCAGTTCATGTTCACCAGTATACAAGGGAACATCAGCATCGGTTACTGTATTTGTGGTATAGCATTCTATAAATTGTTTTCAGTGGTTTAATAGATAATTTAGTTCACTAAATTTAATCTACAAGCATAAATAAAATATTCTCTTAGCGAGGAACAGAGCATAACACAGTTTAAACATATACATAGGCCAAAAAAACGATGTGGAGTCTGCAAATACTCACTGTGTCTGTGTCAGTTCCTCTGGGCTTCTCCTTCCTGCAATCCAGAACAGAGGCTTAGAATAGAGAAAATGTAGTTAGTTATTGTTATGACCACAGAGCCTAGTAACAACCACTCATGTCATGTGCAGCACTAGTCTCTTTAAACCGTAGCTATAGCGGCATACCTAGGAAGGGGAGAACTACAAAGTAACACAGCCAAGAGTGATCAAATGAGACATCAGCAACCCACCTCCCCAGAAATCAACAAACTTGAGCAATCGCACTTGGGAGGTAACTCAACCACAACAACAGCATAAAAACGAGAATACCATAAAACTGTTTTTTTAACTGTGGGTTCTGCTGTTAGCATAGAGCAAGGAGACACAACTCAAAATCAAGAAGACTGAATCCCATCCCAGCCAGATCTCCCATCAGACACTCACAAGGCAGGCATAACCCCAGACTCCAGCCCTAGTAAGCTGAGCCATGCATCCCATGCTGTGTAAATAAGAATGCTTTTAGCCTAAACCTAAAATATGGAGATTGTGTGAATCTCTAACTAAAGTGTGGAGTTTATTCTATTCTTGTTCAGGGGGCCTGAGGGCCTTTCGCCCTACTGTGACTTTTTTAATCCTAGGAACTAGGATATAAAAGTAGACAAGCTGAATATAGAAATAAAAGTTCATTTAGATACTATTGGGCCATAACATGTAGGGCTTCATATGTTACAAAAAGTATTTTGGAATCAGTGCAAAATTTAACTGTTAATCAGTGTAGAGATGACAGAAGTGGACTGATATGATAAAATCTTCTAGTTGTACTTAACACGCAATTCGCTACATTCTGAACTAATAAAGTTTATTTATAGATTTACTAGAGCATGCATGTATGTATGTAATGCAGTCTGTTGTTTTTGGAATACAATCTAAATTACTAAACAGGTTAATCTCCCTCTCCTTATTTAAAACAACAGATTAGATTATTAATTTAATTTTAAACGTGACAATTGGCAAAGCAGAAAAAAATTACCTGCATATGTTGTATTATTATGGTGGTGTGCTGGTCAACCTGCAAGTCCATGCAAATTCAATGTCCCATGTTGGTCCAGTTTTGCAATAAAGTGAGTGACTTTTACTAAATAGTAATGTAGCCATTGTCACTGTTTCTGTACCACATAAGCCTTCTTTATTTGTTTACTAGTGAGTTATTGTAAGTTTAAATGTTCACACAAGTTCCATAACAATATAAAAAACTGCCTATAAAGGATACAAAGGAGAAAAACCAGCATGGTTGTTACTAATGTGGGTATTTTAAAAGCAGATTCTTTATCACTATAGTATCACATTATATTTTGCCATATGGCACCAATATAGTACATTAGATTTTCACAAGATGTAATTCATATAAAAAAAAAATTTCAACACTTACTTGAGTCATTTCTCAGAAAGGAATGTTATTGACTGAAGTATAAGTATTTCATTTTTCAGTACTGCGGTTTATGTTTGGTCTATGCTAAGTTTCGGTTGATACAACACTGATTGAGCAGGAGAAGCCACTGTAGCTGCCACAGTCTAAACCATGCATACGAGTTTCTATGCCAAACCCAAAAATCACGAATATTTGCAAATATATTCCTGTGTAGCTCTCCAGAGAGGGGTGACGAGCAATAAGAACAGTATCAAAACAAGCCATGGCCTAGTTCTTTTTAGGAAACTGCAACACACAAATAGAATATTTAGCATTAAAGATCTCACAGAATTCCTTCAGGTTATATGAATTTCAGTTTGCTTATTATGTCCTCTGTTTTAGTTTATGCTTTAATACATTAACATAAATAAGAAGGACTTTCTGTACTTTATTGGTTGTTATTTGGGCAAGTGTGTGAAGTTCTAATCTGCACCTGGAAGTGTATCTCTCACAAATATTTAAAAAAATATCAATGTCAGTATTTTAAGTCCCACATCTCTACAGCTAAGAGCAGGATTTAGTGTTCCTGTGGGACTGTCTGGCAGCCATTTATTATTTAATGCAGCTTATGAGTTTACCCAATAATCTAAATCAGAAAATTAAGCAGGATGGCCCACTGCTGACCAATAAAGATCTTACTATTAATCAGCTCAGTAGAAAGCCTTCAAATGAATCCATGATACCATCTCTCACCTTATTTAGAAACATGGACATGACTACTTCTGGAAAACTGACAGGCTGTTTTTAGGGTTTAGTTAGTATCACCGATGTGAGCTAAACATTTGAAGCTCAGAAGTGGTGGATAATTTTCTCTTTGCTATTTGTAACAGTTACTACATCAGTTAAACGAGATGTGGACCAGTTCATGGATTTCTGAAATACAAAGAATTATGTTAAAAAAGCTTTTAAAAAAGGACATCCCGAGAAGCCTGTTTATCAGCTGGGTCTCAGCAGTGATCAAAGCAAATCTTATAGGCCACACACACATTAATACTGTATATAGTAATGATGTGCCAATTATAGACAAACGTGGACTGTACAATGTGCTGCATGATGAAGATTACTGTAAGGAATTTTCGAGTGGTATTCTTATTGCATGCACTATATTGAACATCAGATGAACTTATGGTACACAAGTTTTGTCAGCACTCAAACAGGTCGACATGCTTTTTCAGGTGCCATTCACATGTTATTGGCCACTGTGATATGTCTTATTGAAGTCAGTACTAAAGTACTACATCTTTTACTTAGAATTAGGCAGTCATAGTTCAGAACACATTCCCTTGAGTCTAATTTGCTAGAGATATTATGGCTAAAGAAGTTTACATAAAAATCTGTAAGTGCTTAATACAGTTACAGTGGATTATAAATGAGTAGTTGAACATGTTCATTTGTGGTCATTTGAGGGAGCTATTTGAATGTGGCCCACAGCATGTAAGTAAAGATACAGTATTGTCGTATGGCTTCCTTCACAAATCAGTCAACAAGGTCTGGCACCCATGAAACAATTACATGAAATCCTAACTACTACTTCAGTGGGGTTAACAATTACATTAAAACCAGTAGCAAATGTCTTGCCATATTGTATGAATGTGAGGGAAGAGAGAAAGAGTTCTGTAATTGAGTTAAGGCAGAAAAGTAAGTCCATACAAAAATCACAGAGTGCTATTCTCTGTCCAAAGCCAGAAGTAGCACATTTAAAATCCATTACTGATGGTGTAGCCAGCTGTACATTAGCAAAGGCCATGAATTGCTTTATTGGATAACGTTTATGCAAAGTGATGAGCTCAGCAATAATGATTTCCTGACAAACTAATTTTGTGTGACAATTCAACCTTATTTTGGGAGATGACACAAGTAAACACATTTGTCAGATCTATTCTGGATCAGCTAATATAAAGATTCTTACCTTTAAAAGATCTGCCTATGGTTTCGTTTTTCATTGATTTTACAGTTGAGAAAACAGCATTTCATGTCATCATATGAAGCTGCCATTCAAATGCTAAGGATAACTCTGCTATATTTGTAGATATAATGAAAACATACATTTTTATATAATGCAAACATAAATTGTACAGTCCCACCCGTGAAAATATCTTATCAAATTCTAAATCATGTTTTACTTATTGCAAATGCATACAATTTGAACATTATATATACATTATAAAATGGCTCAACATGCCTTAGGCCAAGTGACGATGGACGAAAGTCCACGACAGTCATCAGTTATGGATCCTCCTTTCAAATCCTTGAGGTGTGTATGTTTGGCTCATTATACTCATTATACATAATATATTATACATAGCCCATAGGTTATTTGCGTTTATTAATTACTCTTGTACCAAAATTGATTAACTATCTATGTCAACACCTGTGGATCTGCACAAGAAAACAGAAGACACAAATGTTGTTGGTCATGTTATGTCATCCAGTCAGCCAATCATCTCACAGCCCAGAAGTCCCAGGTCTGCTCCAGCCCTCTGGGTCTCATTATTGGTACGCTGGGGAGAAGGAAGAGACTGAGTGGACAAAATAGACGTCATATGCGTATAACAATGGTGAGCAACATGTATAAGTGTGTGCACTTCTACGGCCTTGTGAACCCCACAGGCACTCAGGGTGCTAGTGTGCCAGTGTGTGCCAGTGTGGGAACTGAAGCTTTCTATAGGCACAGGGCACATGGGTGGGTGGGACTCCAGATGGAAGTAGCACAGCATGCCAGTTCTCTTGGCGTGACTTGGCTTACAAGGCCCCACTTAGTCTGGGTGGTTATTCCAAGAGAAGGACAACCAAATAATTGACCTAGAGACACTCTTTTTACCAGTCAGTGAAACAAGTATTGATTAAATTCACTTAAAATAAAGATTATTATTATTATATTTCTGGCATGTTTCAGTTTGAGTTTAAGTAATTATTCCTCACACATGTACTAATTGTTTAGCTTGCAATAAACAATATAATAATTAATGTATTTATTATCATACACAGAAATTGTGCAATAATGGCAACAACAAAGCATCTAAAAAGGGCTTATGAATATGGATCAGTTTTTATTAAGTATTGAAGGATGACCTTTTTATGGACAGAGGTTCTGAAGAGTAAACCAATTGCAGTCCGTCAAGGCAGCTTCCTATCCTAATCAGACTGGATACATCTGTAGCTAATAAGTTTCCAACTTTTTTCCAGTTTAGGAACAGCACAATGTACGTCAATGGTAGATGCAGATGAAACTGACTGGGTACTGATGGGAAGCAGCATTAGTTTGCAAACATATGTAAAAAAATAACTATTCACAGGTGATACACAGGTTGATGAACAAGCTGTCATCTTTTCGACAAAATGGTTAAATCAAGGTAGATGTTGCCCATCTGGCATAAAAAATGTTGCAACTATAATAAAATACAGAAGTGGTCAAGACGAGATTTACAATGGTTTAGGATACCCCCCCCCCCTATATAATCAATAATAATAATCAAGAAAACATATCTTCATGTTTCAGTTACTTAAAAGTTACTTGCCCAAATTTCATGGCAAGTTTAAAAAAGGTTACATAGAATTCAGATAGGTCGTTTTAGAATTCTAGAATAGATTTTGTCTTATATGTACACTAACACTAACTAATTTGGCAAATTAATCCTTATGTTTTATTTAGTTCTCATGCAGTCTCTCACGGTCCAGCAGCAACACTGTCCAAAGAGCTGTGGTTATTCTCACATTCCATATCAGGAATGTTACTAAAATAATTTGATGCAATGATAACCATGATACACATGACTACAATCCAGTTTTATCATTGTAATATAAAAAACAAAACTGACTCTAGTCAACTGGTGAATCACCAATAAGATTTAAAAAACAAATTAATACCCAATGAGCTTAACACATAGAAAAGCTTTTACATTAGCAATCTCTGATCTCTGGGACATTTAAAGTAGATTAAATAGAGCTGATTTTGTAATTCAACGGTTTCTTGCAGTATGGACTATCTTCAGCAACAAAACTTAAAATGTTATGTTATGTTAAAATGTTAAAAGTAGCTTATGTTCTACTAAACCTCTTTGTGAGTGGTAGGCAATTGCTTAATTGCAAACATCCATTCCTGCATTTCAGGCAGGGGCATTTTATAGTTAGTAATTAAAACATGTAAATAAATTTGCAATTTCAAACAAGTGATGTGAGCAAGTAATTATAACCATGATTTGGTACAAAAGCAGTGCTCACAGAGTCTTTGAGGAGCAAAGATTGCCAGAGGATTTCCAGTGTGTCAAAAAATGCATGAGAAAATGATTGACGTTAATTATTCATTAAGAATTATTAATGATTTATTTTAAAAAGTACAGTGAGATCAATTTCTTCAAGACATCACCAATTCCAGGGTTGTGCATTATCTGCAAGACAACAGAAAATTTCAATAACAAAAAAGTTAGGACTAAAATCCGTAAATACCTTTCAGTCTTTCTCTTAGTAACATTGTTTTTTTTTATGTGTTTGGAATCATGCCACAAGATGGCATAAAAGTACTTCCCTGTTGCTGTGAAAAGGCTTTTAGATGTTTACTTTTTGTAGTGTAGCTCTTGGCAAAACATAATTGACTGCTAGACATGCCTCTATGATGCACTTAAATTTCCCAGTTTACAGACATGGAGGGGGGTATATAATTGGACTGAAAGAACTGCCCAGCATCTAAGGCATTCTTACCTAGCTTTTACGAAGTGTTGGGAGCAGAGGTTCCGTGACGGAACACATATACAGCAAACAGGTCCCGGATGGCCCAGACAGACCATCAGTAGAGAGGATCATTTGATCTACAAACAAGAATGAGTAGCTCCCAGAGTTTAATGTCCACCATCCAGAGACAGGAACCTTTCCAGGAATATTTCCAGGTGCTTAGCAGAAGGAAAATTGTTGTCATAGCACCCATTAAACATCCCACCATTGATAGCCAGCCAACACCGCCTTTGTTTGCAGTGGTGTCATGAAAGTATATGTGTTCATAATAATTTCATCGTAATTTTAGGCCATATAGAATTTAAAATTGTGTTTTGCAAATTTAAATACTACTAACAATACTTTTTTACCTATTATCTTGTATTATATATGTACTGTATATATTTGCAATTATATTATTTGCAATTAATATATTAAGTTTTTCTGATTTGGTTGGGTTGTAGTAATTTTTGGAAGCAAATTCAATTTAATTCATTTCAGAGAAATTACAAAAGAAATTACAGTAGCTTAAAATACTAAAGATAAAATAGTAATATTTAGTAAAAATATTCAGATTTATAAATCATAAAGCCACAATTGTAAATTAAAATTAAGCTAATAAGAGTGATCAATAAATATTTAATTACATTCATAAGCAAGGAGGACATGAATCTAGTACCATATGGTAAAGAGTTCCAAAGAGTCAATTAAGGCAGCAACAGAAAATGTACGGTCACCTTTGTGTTTTAAGGGAGAATATGATAATATTATAAGCAACATTTTATTAGAAGACCAGAGAGACCTGTGCACATTATAAGGACTTATCATGGAGAGTTTTAAGACAAACAGTAAGATTTTTAACTAAATCCTGTACCTAATAGGAAGTAAATGCAGCGAAGCCTAGATTGGGGAGATATGGTTTATGTTTATGTGTCAGGGTTCAATGAGAACTTCTGCTGTTTTTTGGCATTTTAATGCTTAATGTTGATTTTTAAACCATAGGGTATGGCTCTGTTTTTATACCACTTTAACAGGGTCGGTTAGTATTTGTAGCAAACCACTAAAATGTTCAGTATAAATAAAACTTTTAATTCACATGTAATATAATGTGATGTTTTTACATTAAATCTTTTTATACCAAACATCATGTAAAATTGTTATATTGCATTGAATAAGTTTAGTGAAATACACATAGCTTACAAATCAAAGAGAAAACACCTGACAGAGACCTACACTGATTTTAGCTGTTAGTTTAAAATAATATAAAAACTATAACAATAAATATTAGATATAATTTTAGATATAACCTAATGTTAAAAATTATATCAAATTATTTCAAAGACACATGACACGTTGCACACTTCATCATAGACTTTTCGCAAAGCCTGCCAAAATCATTGTTGAGGTTTTTTCGTCTACATGTAATCCACAGTCCCATTTTCTCGGAATTTGGCTGTGAAGGATGCAACAGTGCTGTGTGAAATATTTTGGGTGTAAACAACAAAATAACGTTTGAACCACAAGAGATATTGACAATCTGCTCGTCCAGTTCTTTTTTGATATGCTACCTTCCCATTGGAAAAATAGCCCTCAATACAATATGGTGGCCATGTTTCAAAAATTACTTTAGCGATGTTAACATCGTTGTTTTATAATGACTTTGACTAAACACAGCCATGTTTTTAACATTTATTTTTGTCCTAACTAAATACCAGGATTTGCTGACCAGATTTAGCCCCAAAAACAACGCCCATATGACAGCTCGTGTTTGGTGAGGATCTGTCTTCCCCGAAGAACTTTCCTAGAAAATAACTGATTATCATAGATGTTCTCACTCTTCATCTGACCAACAAAGTGAAGTTTTTTGTTTTATTTTAGACAATAACCTCAATCATTTTACCACATTACAATAATCTCCAGATCCTGCAGATTTCTTGTGCAAAACATAAGTAGAATACATCCTTTTCTAACCAAAAATAAACACGCTTTTGTTGTTTCCAGATTTTATTGCTGCCATGCTTTGCTTGCTGATCTGCTTTCATGTCCCATTGTGCTACTGCAGAGAACTCAAAAAAGTCTTCTGCTCGCAATCGCTGGAGAACAAAGTCGACGAGCTGAACACGAGGATCAGGTTTCAGCGTGACATCAAGAGCTGATGCGTATTAGTGCTCACAGAGACATGGCTCTCTGCAGCAACACCTCTGGACTCTGTAAAGGGCAGAGACGGAGGGGTGTGTGCTATGGTGAACTTTTAATGAGGAACAGATGTAGCGGTTCTCGCCAGTCACTGCTTTCCAGACATCGAACTTGACCCTTTTGTTTCCCAGGACTTTAGTTCAGTCATCCTAACTACCATCTACATCCCACCTCAGGCAGAAAAATCACATGGTTTGGAGGTTTTGTACACGACTATTAATGGACTTGAGAACGTTCACCCAGAAGCTGCTTTTATTGTGGTTGGGGACTTTAACAGTGCAAACTTGAAGAAGGTTCTGCCCAAATACTAAATTTAAATTTAACACCTGAGGAGAACAGACCCTTGACCACTGCTACACCGCAATCATAGACAGTTATAAACCCCTCCCCATCCTGTCTTCGGCAAGCTGATCAAACCTCAGTCTGCCAATGGAGTAAGGAGGTCATCTTCACACTTCAAGACTGCTTTGATTCCACAGACTGGATGATGTTCCATGATGGCACAGACATCAATTAACACTGATTTCGTAACAATCTACAACAGTAAAGGCACTGCAGACATTGTACCAAAAATCATTGTGAGATCATATTCAAACCAGAAACCCTGAAAAAATGCAATGAATTGGTTAATGGACATCCTGATGCGCACATCTCCTTTACACTGACTCAGAGCAAAGGCTTCTTAGGGATATGTGCTGGCATACAACTCATTGATGACCACAGCTGCTTCCAACACACCAACACTATTGTGAGATCTGCCAGTCAGTGTTTCTATTGCATAGACTCAGGGAAATTGGTCTGTCTCCTCAGATCCTCACCAACTTCTACAGGTGCACCATGGAGAGGATCCTCATGGGCTGCATTGCTGTCTGGTACAGCAGCTGTACTGCCTGTGGCCATAAGGCCCTTAGAGGAATGGTGAGGACACCAGAAGCCATCATAGACAGCAAACTACCGGCCTTACAGGTCATCTACCAGTCCCGCTGACTCAGCAAGATCAAAAAGATCTGGACAGACAGAAGCCACCCAGCACAGGCCTGCTCACCATTCTGCAATCAAATCCAGAGAATAACAACCCAGTTAATTAACAGTTTCTACCCACAGGTTGTCAGGCAATAATCTGTGAAGCTGGGTCCATCCCCAACTACTCTATGCTTTTCAGTCAGTCACACTGTCAGCATTATTCTTGTATAGTATCATCTCTTGTCTCATGGCAGTATAGATATGATCTTTCATCACCAGCACCATTTGTAAGGGGCCACCTCCAAACCAAGATTCAAATTCAGGTCCAAAGGAACTGCTGTTTCCAGCAGCTGGCTCTTAATTTCAAGCATCAGGGACTGCAAGCTGGAAAAATAGGCCTGCTAAAATCTGTAGGGAAAAGTAGTGTGAAGTTTCCCGGCGTACAACTTACTGATGACCCCACCTGGTCCCACCACACCAACACTATTGTGAGATCTGCCCGCCAGTGTCTCTTCATGCATAGACAGGAAGTTTGGTCTGCTTCCTCACTCTGTCATCATTATTATTGTATGATATCATCTCTGCTATGGACAATAACACCTTAACACAATAACACCTTAACACTTGAATTGTAAGACTGTATGAGTTGTAAGTCGCTCTGGATAAGGGCATCTGCTAAATGCCGTAAATGTAAATGTAACCACTTTAAATGTATATTTTCTTTAAGTGTATGTTGCCTACATTTTGTGTATTTCTTTATTCTGTGTATAATTTCTCTAGAGAGTTATTATCTGAGCTTCACCACAAGCATTTGCATAAATATCCTATACATGTTGTACATATGACAAATAAACTTGAAACCTGTTTCAATGTCCTTGTTTCTCACCAGTCGAATGAGCTTTTTTCATTCCTTTCTGTGGAACTCTGAAGACTCACCTATTCAAACAATACAGTGCAATCCGGAAAGTATTCACAGCGCTTCACTTTTTCCACATTTTGTTACATTACAGCCTTATTCCAAATTGTATTAAATT
>JAVSBV010006700.1:0-12738 GCA_033117975.1 Parotocinclus spilosoma
ATCCCTGTCTTTTACACAAACAATCAGCCAATTCATTTTGCCCATGGAAACTCTCACAGTCATTCCTTAACTTTACTCATTTTACAATTTATTACTTTGTTACCATCAATTGTTACACAATGATATTCATTCAAAAAACATTTTTGGCCACATGGACAGTCAGGGAATTTAGCAAATGGCGTCTATAAATGAGCTGTCACAGGGGGGGAATGACAGTCACAAACGACAAATGCCATTCCCAAATCCCAAACACAATCAATAAACAACCAGGAAATCATGTCAATCAATCAATGAAGCATGTTCCATCCACCAGCAAACAATTCACATCACATCACATCACATAACTCTGTGCTCCTAACCCTACATTAAAAAACTAAAACTACATTTTCTCTTTCTCTCCAAACAGATGTTCCGCTACCAGTTCCAGCACCACGCACTTGGATGTTCCTCCACCTCACCATCACTCTACTGGTCTTCATCAACAGAACCCAGTCTCACCAGCGTGCAGGAACTCCCTCCATCATTTAGTCACCAAGAGACCATGTGCCTCCATTCCACATTCCACACATAAGCCTTAGCTATCAAATCTCCAAATATCTCATCCGTTGCTTAAATATTTCAGAACTTGGAACCATTGAAGTCCACAAAGTCACCAATTGGGTCATTCAAAACATATTGCTCTCATTCTGCTTTCTAACAGTGGATTTTAACTCTTATTGTTTGGGCACTTTTCACTCCATCTACATTGTTTTTACATCAAAACCATCAGACAGGGCTCCTCTCACCCACCATGGATTATTATAATAATAATAATAATAATAATAATATTATAGTAGAAACTAAACCTTTGTTATGTTAAATCATTTTCCTGTTGTTTAGACAAATAGCGCTTATGGCAATTCTAAAGGCCTCATGTCACAATCAACATTCCTCACATCACTTTTTTTCATCACATATTGCTGTTTTTTTTTTTTAACAAGTGCTTGAAGATTTATTCCATTTTTACTCACAAAAATACACACAACATCCTTCACAAACATACAAATGGCTCAAAAGTCTTTACATTTTTCTCATGCACCAAATCTCTAGAGAACACTACATATTCGCTTACTCATTTCTCATGTGTCACTCCAAACACAATCAATACACCAACAGATCTGTTCACTCTAACTTCTTTAGAATAATTTCTCACATGTCACACACCAGAAAGTACACACTAACACATTCATTCACTTCACAAACAAATAGACTAAATTACACAATTACAACACTTCTCACACAATTATAAATGCTTTATCAAAACAAACCACTTATATTTGCTAACTTGGCCTCAAATCTCAGGCTACAAATCATAACAAACTAACAGCCATTTCACTCCATTCATTTGTCACATGATACCCCAATTACATTATTTATTCAGGAAACTCTTGAAAAACATGGTTCTTGTGCACATGTATACTGTGAAAGTGTATATAATGTAAAGTGTCTTTTTAAGTGTTTTTATAAATAAATACTTAACCTTATCAACTTCTTGCTTTTTTGTTATGCCCTGCCATACTAAAAGAAAATCAATAAATATGCAACATATCAGACTGTAACTTTTTAGGGAGCTTGGGACTTCAAAATCAGCATATATTTATTGCCAAAATAAGTCACAGATTTTTTGATTATTCACATCTTTACTCACTGCAGCAGACCTACAGTGTACAAGAAAACACAACCGATTCATTCATGACTTAACAGTCAGTCTTTGTCTTTCATATTGCCTGTTGTTTTTTACACTCAGTAGTTAAAAAAATACAAAAACACTTCCTCATTTTATTATTCAACATTTTGTCATTCCAGTCAGTTAAAATAATCAAACTTTACAACACTTCAAATCTGGCGCATTTAGAGATCAACAATTTCTTTAGTCGTATACAGAATCCACCAACAACCGAAATCTCTGCCAATCATGGGGCTGCTCTTCTAGCTACTCTAACACATGTTCAACAGAAAAGTAAAAAAATAACAAAAACTATATATCCCAATACCAATCCACATTACTCACGCATCTCTCCACCATAGCTAAAGTTCAAATAAAAGCTGATTTATTTACAACTTATACTTCATATCGGTTACACTTCTATAGCACCTTTCACAGAACCCAAGGCTGCTTAACAGAACTTCATTTACATAACAAGGTTTAAATTTACCCACAACCACAGAAACGACGAAGACAACAACAACAACACGAGAAATAAACCGTGGAAATAGGAGTTTTTACAAAACATTTATATTTGGGGACAGAAGTGCTAGGGCCTAGAGAAAAAGTTACAGCGTTCCAGAGCATGGCAACAATGAACAAGTGACCCCATACAGCGTATTCACATACATATATATTTATTTTTAATATTCTGTCATTGTATTAAATATTTTCCCCGCTGCTCACACTACAGCCAACATCACAAATCTAAACGCTTTAACTCACAAGCAACAATCTCACCATTTTTCACACTTATATTCCACTCAGATCATCTAATACACACCACTACTACATATTACTCTAAGCTTTTTACCACGTGCACTTGGAACTTTGTTTAATCTTTACTTACAAACATGGAGACATCTTTCATAGCAAACACATGGAACACAAACGTTACTTCTTTCTGATAGGTGAAAAAAATGGCGCCTGAATCAATCACGCATTTCATTGGCTATCTCACAGACAATAACCCAGCCATCTCGTCCAATCACAAGGCTGCTCTTACAACTTATTTAACTAATCTTCAATGGTAAACTTAACTCAATAATTTATTTACCAATAATACAAGTTACGTATTCAGATTACAATCTCTGGTCTCTCTCACACAGTTAAGGCATTTAGTCGGTTATATTATATTATATTATATTATATTATATTATATTATATTATATTATATTATGGTCCTTCATAGTAACTACATCCTATTCTCTAAATAATTAACAAATATACATATGCAGTAATCCCATAAACTCAATTCTAGTTTAAAAAAGCGTTAGAACAGAAAAAACTATTTCCTTTAGGTTTATACTTACATATAAGCAGGTATAATTGCGGCAGCATGGTGGTCGGCTGGATAGCACCTCTGCCTTGCAGTAAGAAGCTCCCAGGTTCGATCCCCGTGTGGAGTAACTTGGTCTCCCTACTGTGAGCAGTCTGGATATCCTCCCGTGTGGCTGCAGTTTTGTTTTCGTGGCTGTATGGATTTATTTTCACTTTAGTTTATTAGTTTTGCATAGTTAGGTACCGTTGGTAGAATTTACGAGTTCTTTCGAATTGCAAATTTCTTTAACTCAAATGGAAAAAGCACTTACAAAAATGGCCACAAGAGAGAAGCAAATGATAAAGGGAATGCAAAGGGAATGGAATTCTATTTAAATAGAATGGGACTGCATTTGAATCATCTCCTTCGTTATATTACAAATGACTAATTTTCTCTGCCCAGTTATACAGATCACAAACCAGGAGACCGTTCAACCTTTCGTTTAATCACTGGCTTTTTTTTTCAAATCTTAATCTTCAGTAAAATGAACGGTGGGAAACAGCTCTGCTGCAATTCACTTTAGGGGTAATAAATTTTAAATCAAATCTTTAAACACTTTTAAATTGCATGTATTCAAATGTATTACTATTTTTTATTGATTGTTAAGCTTTAGAATATTTTTTGTAATTAAAAAGCATATATGACAAATCCTTTTTTTAGGATTGGCTTTTGCTTTTACAACTTCTAGATCTGCTGACCATGCCAGTGAGCCAGAGGAAAGAGGCTATTACCTACTGGGAAAAAAACTATTTAGAATAACCCCAATTAATCCTGATCATATGCTTACCAAGTTCAGGAAACTTTTGAAAAGCTTTCAGTCATTTTCTAACAAACTATTTTTTTTTAAATCTACCACTACATGGCAGGCGTGCTTGTGTTTCTCTATTCTTCTTTTCAGGCAAGTTACAGTAAAGAAAAATCTAGTGTGCATTAGTGGAACAATCACAGTAGGGTCTAAATCAAAAATGTTTTGGTACATATGGGCTATTCTAACAAAACAATTCAAAGTGCAGTAAAACAGCATATTATATTATATTATATTATATTATATTATATTATATTATATTATATTATATTATATTATATTATATTTTTGTGTTCCTCATAAACTTTAGACATACTTGTGCTTGATTTATGTTCCTGAAGTTTTGTTTAAGTGTGAATGTGTGGATTTGCTGGGTTTTAATCATATCATATATCATAGTGCACAGTGTCCTCCCCTGAGAAAGAGATAAAAAACATTGGTGCATTGTACCCTGCATTGATTTGCTGCTTGTGTACATATATATATTCATATAAAGGTGAAGCCATTATATCAGATGGCACAGACCATGACACTCTCAGCTTGTAAGTAAACAGACTGCCACATTAATACTGGCATTAATTTATTTATTTCAGAAACAAGAACCAGTCCCCTGCTGATCAGATTTATACAAACACAGCGATAGAGATTAAGAACTTACCTTATAGTAATTTTGGTAATTTTGGTAAGAGCCAAAGCTACAGCTATCCCTGTAGAGTAGTGGATAGCCCATCTGCCTAGTGGAAGGTTTTGGGTTCAAACCCCCCACTAACCAAGCTGTGTTTTTAAGTTTACTTTATTGAATTTTGATAATTTTTGTAAGAGCCAAAGCCTGGATCAAAGCTTCAGTATTTAAAGCCATCCCTGTAGAGTAGTGGTTAGCACATTTGCTTATTACTTGAAAGGTTTTGGGTTCAACCCTGGATTTAGTAAACCATCTTTTTAAGTTTGTTGTAACACTGAAATGTTTAGCCGTTTTTAACCCTAACCCTAACTTAACCATAACTCTAGTTAAAATCTAACTTTAACCCTAACCCTAAATTTAGCCCTAATAAAACTAATAACCCTAATCATAGCCTCATGCACTTTCCAGCCCGTTGCCTAACCATAAACCCAATTGAAGAGAAACCTATCCCTAACTTCAGTACCCCATAAGGGAAATTAGTCCAGCTGAGGATAAAGCCCAGCTCTAACCTCGATAAACTAGGCGTACAATATAGACTAATAACTAAAATAGTTTAACTCTAAACTTATCTTTTTAAATGCTAGGGGTTCTGTTAAAGTTCCTGTTTAACTGGTCCCGTTTGCTGAACTGACCCGGTTTGAGGAATTCATTTTCCCTCCACTAACCCTGACCTTAACCCTAACCCCTAACCCCAAATCATCACACCCTACTCCAGTTCCTCTCACACTCCATAAACATGCATTAGGTTAACTGGTTATGCTAAAGTGGTCTGACCTGAGTGTATATATAAATACTTACCTTTTGTGTTTGTTGATAAAATGGCCATAGATACTGATAGTGACATTAAATAAATACAAACAAACAAACCATGTAAAAGTAACAAATATTAACAGAAACCCACACAAAGCTTTAAGGGTAAAATAAGCATTAGTTTATTTCAAATTAAAATATGTAAATTATTCATATTTACGTTAGCCTTGTACCTTAAGTGCATATTCACACATCTAACTAATATACTGTATGTCTACAAACTCTCTTTCGATTTTTCTACCCTTTATACTTTATTTAGACAAGGTTTACTGGGTTATATGAAGAGTAGCTAGTGCACTACACAAGAAGTACGTTTGTTCCATCGATAAATATTTACAAATTATGAAATGTTTATAATCTACAGTACATTATTTTAGTTAATCTTGTGAAACACTTTTCCATCAGTATGCTCTCTGAACTTTACCATGAGGTTCTCCTTCCCATGACTCTTCAATTTCTGATAGATCTGAAACAGAAGACGTGAATTTCATCAGTAATTGTTACAAAACAGGGAACTGTAAGTGTTGTGATATACTGTAAGTGTTGTGATATACTGTAAGTGATGTGATATACAGTAAGTGTTGTGATATACAGTAAGTGATGTGATATACTGTAAGTGATGTGATATACAGTAAGTGATGTGATATACTGTAAGTGATGTGATATACTGTAAGTGATGTGATATACAGTAAGTGATGTGATATACTGTAAGTGATGTGATATACAGTAAGTGATGTGATATACAGTAGATCGGACCACAGATGAGGATGTGGATCACATGAGCTCATTTAACACAAACAACTGAGCATTACAAATTACCTGCTCCAAAATGACAGCGTTTACTTTAAGGTCATTCACATCCTCAGTCGACTGAAACATCAATCTGATGATGATCTTCTCCTCTTTCATATCTACATCCAAAAATAAACACACATCATGAACATGGTGTTCTATATTTATTTCATAAAGAAGTAAAGCAGTGACTGTTGCTCACCTTTGTAACAAAAGAAAGGTTTGATTTCGTCACACAGATTGACAAACACCTGGCTGTTGTTTACATTACCACAGTGCTCATTAGTGTTGGCAGCATTCGGCTGGTTTGGACCCCAGGCAGTGATGGACACATTCTTCTTATCCGACCATAGCCAGGTGTCTCTGATCAGACCGATCCAAGTGCTGCCAGTAATAACTGCTTTTATAGCTGTATCATCCTCGCGGGTTCTTATCGTGGCCAGGTCGGTGTGTTGTCGTCTGCAGAATGTCTGTGCTTGATACCATGTTTGACCAACAGGGTAGAAGACAAATCTGCTATCATTAGTGTACCTGCCTGTGAGAGGGAATTATCAATATTAGAAAAAAGAAAAGTTTGAGTCGGTAGAAGAGATACTACACCAGATAAGCCTTAAACAAAACAGTCAAATCATCTGTTCTCGAGATAATTTATTTGCTTTTGTAAACCATTGAGTTTAAAATAAAGTTCAACTTCATAAGCATGCCCCTCTCTCGGTGTTTAGTCAAATTTATTAATCTGTCCCCACTGTTAAAGTTGAGCTTGATGGGTAAGAACATCGCCCTATAGATCCTATAAACCCAAAATTGTTTTCTCTACAGTTTTAAACTAAACTTAGTGCAGTCATTCATCTTTAAATCGTTTCACACCACCTATATTAGGATAAAGTCTTTCCACTCTTATAAATATTCAGCCTGGTCACTGTTTAATCCCCCGTTTCCATCAGTAGTTGTGTAAACAGCTTCCAGGATCAGCCCGTTTCCATGGCGAATCTGGATAGGTTTGATTAAACTACTTGGAAATCTCATGTTCCCTCCTGCAGAGTGCTCGACATTTTATAGAGGCGGAGGATAAAAGGCTTTGTGCTCATTCTTTTTTAGAGAAAATGATTCAGCTGAGTTGGGTTCCAGATAACTTGTAGGTTTATGTTTTAAGAATATATGTATATATTAAAGATGGAATGGGAGTAGATGGAGAGGAAATAAAATGTCTGTAAAAAGCCACAAAGTGACTTAAAAGAGCAAATAAAGCACATATAATAAATAATATCAGTAGAGTATGTTAAAATATCTGTTAAATAAATTATTTAGCACCGTAGTAACTACTAGACACACATGCTAACCGTGAAATGATCACAAAGCACACACAATGATCTTAGAACAGAGACTTTTGTCTTCTCTCTTTTTACGTTTCCTCACCATCATAGCACATGGCGTAGTAAGTGTTGGTACATGGGTAATCAATCCAACCAGAAGAAGCTATCATAGCACATTCTGTAGACCCATCCACAGGTGCCGGTTCACCAGGAGACCAAAGTCTAAGGCTCCCTAATAGCTCATTTCCAAAAGACCAGCGCCAATCCCTGTACAGTCCGATCCAAGCAGAGGAACTGAGCTGCTGTTTCTCCACTTCAGTTTGGATTTGAACCATATCAGCATCACTTTCAATGGTCACCAGGTCGGTGTAGGTGGCCCAGCAGTAAGCCTGAGCGTCAGTCCATGTTTGCCCGGGCTGGATCAGATAGTAGGTACGACGAGGTAGGGCCACTTCCAATCCTCCTGTGGAGGAAATTATCACTTTTTAATCCAGTATTATGTATATAAAAAACAGTTTTTTTAATTTTCCATTTCCTTTTATTTCCATGCCCTAACTCCTGTGTAAGTTTTAATAACACATTAAGTTTGAACACCTTTACATTCCCAGCTTTAGAAAGAATCTCATATCCTGATATAATTATAATATATGATAGATATGGTAATGCTTTTATAGGATAAGGACTGTTATGGGCCTTGCTCAGGGTCTCCTCAGTGCCAGCTTGGTACTGGACCCTTTGATGAATAATACAGGATCTTAACTGCTGTGTTACCACAGTCTTTAATCTGATCTTCTGTGATTTCAGACATTTCCATTACATTTACAGACTTTAGCATACACTCTTATCCCTAGTGATTTAAAACGTCTACAATCTCATAATAGGAGGTTAAGAACAGAACCAACAGTCTGGACTGTTTGGTCCATAGTCCACTACCTTAGCTACTAGGCTAGGCTAACACATTCCCTTGAGCTCTATAAAGCTTCTCTGAGACAAAAAGTATAGAATCACTACCTTATATAAAAGTAGGGCTGTATGCTTTTACCTTAGCAACATGACTATGTAACAGGTCAACATTACATTAGCAACTAGATTTTAATCTAATATTTCCTAAGAGGGAGGAACGTATATAGGCTCTTACCCATGACAAATAGGAGGGTTAAGAGCTGCTGAGCCATTACTGTAATGGATCCTGAAACAAGAAGTTAGGATAGAATTATGATATATCTTCTACCTTATAGGCTTTTATCTTCATCCTACCTTAAAGGCATTTCCACACAGTGGTTCTAACCATTGATCAGCTTTCATCATTTACACACACAGTTCCAATGTTCCTTAAAGAAAAGATTCCTCTAGGTAACCCAGTGGCGCAGTGACCTGAGCTCAAGCCCGAGCCGTCCATTCCAGCCAGGATGGCCATCAACCATGTTTATGTCCTCATAAGGGCACCCTATGCCTATACAGTGTTCTCTGGGAATAGGCACAGAAGCCCTCGTGACTGTGGCCAGGAAATGTGGGGTTAAAACATAAACAGGATTTCTACCCACTGTTTGTTTTGTTTGGGCTTTAAGTCGCCACATCACAATATGGCTACCAATAGCCTGGCAAGTTCACGTCTAGAACGGTTTGGAATTAATTTACTGAATAAAATATGATAGTTTAGTAACTACGAAGACATGCATTGTTATGAATAAATTAGGGTTTTGAGACAAAAAGTTAAAAGAAATATGAATACAAGAATATGTATCGTAGCAGTGTAAATAAATGATGTTTCTGAGCAAAAGCTGACTTTTATTGTACAGAACTAAATGTTAGTGAATTAGATCAAATCCAACTTTTGTGCTTAGGCGATTTCAATTTACAAGCCAATTTGTTATTATTTTTAAATGTGGTTCAAAACGAATGCAGTAATTAACAGACAGAAGACTTTACACCTAAACCTGCAGTTAGCTTGTAAATATAAAGCATGTAGCATAATTAAATAAATATAATAATCAGGTTAAACAGAAGAGATGGGAAAATTTCTCCTTCTAATTTATTATAACTTTATTCAGAGAACTGATTCAAAAATGCAGCTAAAGCTTCTCTCTCTCTCTCTCTCTCACACACACACACACACACACACACACACATACATTGATTTATTTTATGAATAACTTTTTAGTATTTAAAAAATGCCATTAATAAGTAAATCATAATTTTTTCAGTTTTTAAATTATACTTCTGATAGATTTTATGTTTAAAGTGTTAAGTTTGTTAGCAATATACAGAAAAAAAGATAAAAAATGAAACATTACCTGTGTTTTAAGAAAGGGAAAGGTATGAAATGGGATCCCGTCCTTCACAGAGCTTCTTCATGTCTTAGAAGCTCTGCTTTTGTGTAGGACAAAGTCTTATGCAAATAATTTTGCTCTTTTCCTGCCCTGATAAAATTCAGACTGCTAGTGCTGTATTTCAGTAAGAACATTTCTACACATGAAGCAGTACAAAAGTCCTAGTGTACATTTAAAACATTATAGATACAACTTCAGATTAAAGCATTAGACTGATATTAGAATTGTTGTTATGTTATATTAAATTGTTGTTAGTAGAACTAAATTTAGTAAAACGTAAATATTTTGATGTCACTACAGTGTAAAATTACTAACAAACCACAATCAAACCTGCACTGTGTGGGTTTTGGGTGAGTTTTCAATAATCTATAGTAGTAGAAATTATTTATTTTTGTTTATTTTTCAGAAATGCTTTTCAGTTTGCTTGTTGACCCAGGCTGACTTGTTCCTCTTCCAAGAAGTAGGTCTCTATTGCAAAGCAGCCATTCTCATTTCCATAATTTACATACTGCACCCAACAAGTAAAATGTATGGAAGTGAGAGACAATGCTAAACAAAAGTACACATGTCTGTACAAACTTTGACAGTTTACAGATAATTAAACTGATAGCAGGTCAGAAATAGCTGAATATCTCTGTTATATTTCTATTTCTATGGATTTTGGACATCAAAATGATCAAATGATCTAATCATATTTATTCAACATTTAAAAGTCATAGTTAACATAAAACTAAAATTACAGACTGTTCTGTGTGGAATTGTGGGTAATGTAGACTGGAGTACTGGGTGGGGTAACTATGGACAGGGTTCTTTTTTGTGCACAGTTGAAAAAACACCTAAAAACCCTGGGAGAAAATTTAAAATAAAAAGATAACATCAGTTTTACTGTGATTTTAAAAGTGGTATAAAATAATACAACTATGTAGCATAAGACCTGTAATAAAAAAACTACACCAAATAATAATATAAAATACAAATTCATTCACTTAAATTTAGGAAAGATTCAGAAATACAGATGGATCAGTAGGGATAGGTGGAGATGGAGGGATCAGTAGGGATAGGTGGAGATGGAGGGATCAGTAGGGATAGGTGGAGATGGAGATGTAGATGATGAATAAACTCTGGTAGATGATCTGCTTCTGCTGGTTCACTGTAGTTGCTTGAACCTTGAGTTGAATCAGACCAGAATGATCTAAAGGCCTGGAGGTGAAGATGATTCCTCGTCCAGCTTCATCCTTGATCCCAAACAGCTGCTGCTTCGTCTCTCCACTCTGTTCCAGGATCCTGAATGTGGTTTGCTCTTGAAACTCTCCGGACTCAGAAAACGCAGATAAACGAACCACGTTCTGATGAACTGGAATTCCCAGAGGCAGCGTGAGGAGTTTATACTGCAGCAGCAGAGATGGAAGTCCTGAAGTCCAGGGTTTATAACACACACTGGAACAACGAGTAGAGCATGCAGACCATTAGAGGAAGAGGATCATACATTTCTAACCCTGCTTATGTTTGAGTTCTGACCTGCACAGTTATTTGTCCTAAATGGTTTTATTTTTCTACATTATCACCGTCTTTAAAGTCATATCATAAGTAAAGTTTCTTTCTGTCAGTAAAATTATTCTAACCACATGATGACTGCTAGAAGAAATAAGTCTCTTTACCCTGGACGTCCTCCTCTGAGATAACTGACAGGACAGGGAGTGTCCAAACACTGATAAGCTCCTCTGGTGTTGAAGCACATTTGGTTTGCTCCACATTCTACCCTGTGTTCACTGCACTCATCGATATCTGAAATGATTTACACTTTGATGGGACTAAGGCTTAGACAGCAGGCTGTCCAAACACCAGTATAGAAATATGCTGCCATTCGCTCACCCCTGCAGGTCCGACCATTGGGCATCAGTTGGTACCCCGAGGGGCAAAAACACTGGAAACTGCCCACCTGGTTCCTGCACTCATGCTGACATGGCCTTCGGAGCAAACACTCGTCAACAGCTGTGCAGATTAAGATTTATGGTTGAATTAAAATGTAAGAAGTCTTTAGACAAACATAACATACAGACGTCGTCATTAAACGTCCGTATCCCAGCATGAGCCAAACATCCCTCAGTATTCAGTCTGTGTGATTATTTAAAGTTTCCAGACGGGCGTTATGTGGCACATACCCGTACTGCATGTTGGCAGAATCTATTCTTACCTTCACAGATGCCGCCATTGTGTTTATAACCCACTGGGCAGGTATGTGTGGTGCCCAACAGCGCCCCCTGCTGTGTGTTCGTTAGTTGTGTGAGAGCCGTTACACCTCGAGTGGATACCAGCTGAGGCTTCAGTCGCACACGTCTCTCAAGACCAGCACACGAGCGTCCATCGCCCAGCAGGGCACTGCCAGCGGGGCACGAACATCGAAAGCTGCCCGGTACATTCCGGCACCGATACCAGCAGGGACTCGGAGTCTGTGCACACTCATCAACATCTAACAGACCGATATAACCTCAAATCAAAACACTTCAGTTCTAATCTTGGAGTCAGAATTTATTGTCATCTCGGACAAAATTGGGGGAAAAAAGGAGTAATGAGGGAATTTTAAACAAGTGATTCTAATCCTGATTTGTTACAAAAGCAGCAGCCAGAAAAGGCTGAGTGTTGGAGGAACTCCCTCCAGTTTATCAACCAAATGTTTATAAACAATGTTTTTACTGTCGATGTTTCACCCTCTACAGACCATAATATCATTACACCATCAGAATCTGGAGGGATTTCAGTCCTAAAAAATAAACTGAACAGGAGTGATCTCTCTCCCCTCCCTCAGAACGGTCATTGATCTGTATCTGATAGGAGAACATGGGTAAGGGATTAGTTTATCCAAGCTTTATCAAGCTCTATAATACAGAGTTACATTCATAAATACCACTTAAAACTTTACTGTACAAAAAACAAGCCTCGT
>JAVSBV010006709.1:0-12738 GCA_033117975.1 Parotocinclus spilosoma
GCAAAGTAATAATACTGTAAAAAACAAGTTCTTACTCAATTCCAGTCAACGTTTGAAGAACTTATCCAGTGTGATCTTCCGCGCTTTTGCTGTGGCTAAGTGGCGACTTGTGGCATCTTTTTTTGTAGTAAATGGAAATGTTAGGCAAACACCTGTAGGTGGCAGTAGAGGGCTTGGGAGAAACTCAGGAGCGTTGTAGTGATGCCAGAGACAAAGAGTTTCTTTGGTAACCACGGATATTACATATTTCTTATTCGCTCTCACATTCTTTGGTCCGATTTAAGCAGAATTTTGGTCTAAATAAGCAAATAACATTACACGTATTTAATAGGATTTGATTTTGTACTTTAGGATTTGGTCTGAATAAGCGGCTGGTCCAGTTAACCGGATATGACTGTATTTAATTTTGTTATAGTCAGAAACTGAGAAACGTCCTATTAAAATAAAACCTTTTAAAACTGTAATGTTATTATACTCATACCGGTAAGAACCCAAATGCATGTACTTGTACTTGGTATGACAAAAATTGGCAAAGCCAGTGTTAGGCGTGTGACTAATTAATCACCCAGACATTGAGTATTTGCCATAACGGCACAATATAGAGCTCTTTATTCAGGAACCTCCTTGTGTTTTTTCAGTAGTATGACTTGTGTACTGAAGCCCTGTTTGTTTCTCCCGACAGGTCAGGTGAGAACTCCCGGCATTTCACCGTGGCTCATTTCAGCGAGGGAGAAGATGAAGAGGTAGAGGAGAAGGAGAATAAACAAAGCATAGATTCTGTGAGTCTGGACACGTCAGACTATCACTCTGCTAGCTCCTCCGAGTGCAGCTCCACTAACTCCAGCGACACTGAGGATGAGGCAAAGGAGGCGGAGAAAGAGAAAGTGGAGGACAAAAACAAAAATGGAGGGATTACAATGGTACCCAGGCAGAGGAATCCAAAGCTATGGAGAGTCCCTGCATCTCAGGTAAGAATCGTGGAAGATCTGGATCCCATAGCAGGGACGACAGGGGTAACTGTTACAGCCCGAAGAGGATAATCCTGAAGCCCACCTCCCCTCCCTTTAACACAGCCAAACGTCTTCTCTGGACTATCTGTGACACCCAACTCAGGCCAGAAAGGACATTAACCAAGGTGTCCATAGTTGTGGTTTAGTGTATGATCTCGTACTACACCAAAACTCCATTATGAGCATCCTAACTGATTTGAACAATTAGGAAAAGATGGCTTTTTGTATGGGATTTCTTGTAGAATTAACCAAGTTTTTTTTTTTTGGTTACCACAGATCCCAGGTATGCAGTACTTCTACAGTCCGACTCCAGTTTGGACCCCGTATAAGAGGAAGGGGCCCATGGTACTCACTGCTGTCTGTGCCCCTCCACCCCCTCCTGTTCTGGGCTTCTACGTTTTTCAGAAAGCCCCACCCCAGTTCATTGTACCCCAAGCCAGCCTGCAGACTTTTGGGGCAGCTAAAGGGTAGATCAGGACAGGATCGTTTTATATCCATAGCTATTTAAACCTTTTTAAATAATCTGTTCTTCTTCTGCTCACACAAGACATGGATTTTAGTATATTTTAGTTTTTGGTTTTATATGACAAAAGGTTACCCAGTATAATATTAATATCTGATGATTACCGCACAATGTTCATAGAGCAACGTACTATGGATAAAAATCCAACCAATCGTTTAATAGCCTTGCTCAGCACCTGACAGTGGCATATTGGCATTGCTGGGACATAAACCATCAATTTGTGATCAGTAGTCCACTGGGACTGGGAATGGGAATTATTTTAATACAAAAAGCTTATTTAGTATAAAAAGCTAAATTAATGGGTACCAAGGTGTCAGTTAAAAGTAAGATGTAAGAATAGTAATGCACATAACCCAGCCTCACAGTTTAGAAGTAATGTTTTCTTACTAATATGGTCATGATGTCTGCTTTTCATTTTCATTCCGTCACTTTCTGCAACTACCTTTAATCTGTATCTTTAATTCAGGGATTTTTTATGGCACATAAATCACATTGGTACATACTGTGATGTCAAAATCCAAAGAGGTGCTCGGGTGGCTCAGTGACAGTTCACTTGCCAGGTCGGGCATCACACAGGCACGATTGGAAGTGTCTGAAGGAGGATCGGTGATGGACTGGTTCACTATTTAGGGCATTTTTTCATCTGTGCCTCCTGTACGTTTGATAAGATATATAAATAACATAGTTACACACATCGCATTGTCTTAAATCAAATCTTATATTGCATTTAGTCAGATGTCAGGTGGGTTTGACTGGCCACGTCTGATAAAGGAAGGCCTGGAATGGGGGTGGCTGAAAATAATACCACGGTGACCCCTGCTGAGCCGCACAACGCACTGCTGTCCCATGCACTGTGGCAGGCTCCAGATGGAAACTGTGAAAAAATAATAGAAGGCCTTTTAGAGTTTTTGATCAACAAATTAGATTTATTTATTAGTCAAAGCATTGTCTCAAAGCTTTTCAATTTACTATGATCTAGATCCAAGCCCTCACTGAGCAAGCCTAGTGTGTCAGTGGCAAGGGAAAACTCCCTAATCTGTATGAGGACCACGACTCAAAAAAGGAACCCAAACTCATTGGGGCAGCATTAATAATTACTACATCTACATTTCACATTTGTCATTTAGCAGACGCCCTTATACAGTCTTACAATCCAAGCAATTGTGGGTTAAGGACCTTGCTCAGGGACCCAACTGTGGCAGAGGTGGGATTTAAACCCTGAATCTTCTGGTCCATAGTCCAGTACCTTAACCACTTGGCCACTGCAGTCCCATTACTAGTAGTGGATAGTAATAAGAACAGCTTAATACAGGTTAGTCTATTGATACTTTGAGTACCACTGGATAGACTAAGATGCTGTTTGCTCAGGACATTTCAGCAAATTGGGTCAAATTTGCATAGTTTGAATCCAAAGTGTACAAGGTGCTGTGATCTTTGTCAAGCTGTAGTTCCTGATCACTGTAAGTAATTTTTCTCAGGGCCGCATTAGTTCATGGATCGTAGACAGTGCCTGATTTGCTTGCGCAGTCATTTTGTGCCAACTTGGTGTCAGTCATTTCAGCACTGCTAGTTTGTGCTGTATATAAGCACTATATTCTGTGCCATGCTTAAGACTCGAGCGCTGTATTTAGCTTGAGTGCAAACAGCTTTTGTACAGAGCAGAGAGTTTTTACGCCTGATGTAATCAAGTCTGGATTTTATATGTATTTTTTACAATCATGTATCGTTACAAACGGATGCTGCACTTTACAGTTGTAAATAGCTTGGACACTGGAATGTAAACTCGGCTTTGTTTTTTTCTACCTTTTGCTGCCTGTTTGACCTTTCAATTAAGTATTCCTATTTATTTGAGCTGATGCAATCCCTGTGGATATTTCTACTTGATGTTTTTTTATCCTGTCCTATTGTATGCACTCTTTTTACTAAAATAATAATACTACAGTCATACATTTTGTGTCACTTGTCCATTTGTTGCAAAGCATTACATGTGTTTAATACACAAGAGGCCTGTATGTGTACAGTTGTTAGACATTTAAGATTCGGTTTCCAATTTGTAGCAAGGTTTTTAACCCTTTACCCCACGATCTCTTGCCAAATGGTATGTAATGTGGAGGATCCATAATGCTATGAGCATCAGTCTAAAAACTGATTCTAAGTGCTATCAAATAGGCAGGTTTGCTGGACCAGTTGATGATGAGCCGTATTCCAGGACAACCCCCTCATACACAGAGCCAAACATGTGTGACTGGTTTGATGAACACTAGAATGAAGTCACACTGCTTTGAGAGGATCCAGAGCACAAACTGTGAAGTAGAGCTAATACTTGTTCTATTGTACTTATTAAAAAATAAGAGGTGAAACAAGCTTGAATTTTTATAGATTGTCAGAACAGTACCAATGCTACAAAACGTTAGACTGCGTAGGCCACAACAATGTTTAAGTAGGTGTAACAAGTCATACTGACGTCCATGAGGAAGCCCACGCCCAGGGTTCCCGAAACATAGCACTGCAAAGATGATGGATTCGACTGAAAACCTACAGTATTAGATAAATTAAAAGGATTAAAGATAAAGGATTTGGAATAGCCAGGAAAAACGTACTGTTAAAATTGACAGTAGAACCATGACGTTTATAGATTACCATCAAAGTTCATAGTAGAACTAAAATCATTTATGGTAAGTTCATAGTCAACCAAGTTTACAATTTAGAGAAATTGGACAGTAGAACCATTAAGTGACCGAATTACCATCAAAGATTCATAGTAGAACTGTGAACTTTCTCATTAAAACTGTCAAGCAATTTACTGTTTTACTATCAAATTGAACAGTACATTTTTCCAGGGTGGCCTTCACAGTGACGTGAACATGATTAAAACCCTTTTGGGCAGATCTTATACACGCTGCCATAGGAGATGGTACTAAATATTGACTGACAGGATGGGTAAAACTTTTAGCACAAAACAGGCCCTGCTGAAAAAAACAAGCATTGACCAGCATCAGATCCATGCTGGTTTAAGCTGTCGTGGTGCTGGTTTAGCTGGTTGACCAGCATAACCTTGCTAGCAAAGCTGGTTGGCCAGTATGATCGTGCTGTTTTTGCTGTTCAACAAGCATGTGCTAGTCACCAGCATACTCAGAAAAGCACTGGTCACAACCATCCAAGAACCAGCAAAGACCAGTATGTGCTGGTCATCACCATCCAAAAACAAGCAAAGACCAGCATGGACTGGTCACCAGCACCCCCAATAAAGATCAGTATGTGCTGGTTACAACCATTCAAGAACCAGCAATGATCAGCATGTACTGGTCACCAACACCCAAAGCAAAGACCAGTATGTGCTGGTCACCAGCATCCCAAGCAAACACCAGCATCACGAGCAAAATTATGTTCAAAACACAACAAACGCTGGACACGACCAAATCCAGCACCATGCTGGTCTGTTTTTTCAGTATATAAACTACGCTGCTTTTGTTGTTGTACTTTTGACATCATTAGACGCTATCTACCTCGTTCTTCTCTTATACAAAAAGCACCACCTAGCGGCAATAGATTATATTACAGATACAAAGAAAACAAACTATGCTAAACAAAGGAATATTTACTTATTATAAAACACTGGGTCGCCTCTGGTAATTGGGAAAGTGGGTGTGTTTTAGCAGTCTATTGATTTTGTTAGTGTGTATGCTGGGTTTTTTGCAAACTAATCTAAAATATGACTATCAAAAATGAGGAAAAGCTTTGATGGTGCCAAATTGGCACTAGATGGCGCTGCAGCTAAGCTTACCTCCCCCAAGGCACACCCAGAGAGGTTAGAAATGTATATTAGAGTTAATTTATTGATTGGCAAATGCTGTTGTATCCGAGGTGGTTTCTAACGTTTTGCTTTGGCATTTTTGGCTGGTGCTAGTCTCGCTGTAATCAAGTAACAACTGGCAATAAATGCCTGAGGTGATATTATAACCACCTAGCATTTTAGATTTTAACTTCCAGGAAAAAGAATATTGTGAAATTTAATAGAAGAACTATAAAGTGGCCAAATTACCATTAATTTTTTTTTGTTCACATTAAAACTGTTTGCTATAAAATCCCACAGTACATTTTTCCAGAGATACTTTCACAGTTTGACCATAAAATTCACAGTTTTACTATGGATTTTTTTCATGGTCATTTGGCCACTTCATGGTTCTACTGTCAATTTTTACAGTATTTCTTTCCTGGGTGGCCCGGAGATCACGAGCATCCAGTAGAGTTTTACGGCCTTGATCTTTACGCACAGCGATTGTTCCAGATTCTCTGAATCTTTTGATGATGTTATGCACGGTTGATGATGATAACTTAATAGTCTTTGCTATTTTATGCTGGGTAACACCATTCTGGTATTGCATTCATAACTGGTGATTCTCTTACCATCTTGGCTTCTGAGAGACACTGAGAAGCTCTTTTTATACCCAATCATGTTGTAAATTTACCTAATTGGTGTTAATTGGTCTTCCAGCTGTTCGTTATATGCTCAATTTCCTTTTTCCAGCCACTTATTGCTACTTGTCCCAACTTTTTGGGGATTTGTTGACATTGTGAAATTTTAAAGCAACATATTTTTCCTTTAAAATGTTACATTTACTCAGATTAAACTTTAGATCTTTCATCTATGTTCTATTACGAATAAAATATTGACATTTGCCATCTACACATCACTGCATTCGTTTTTATTTACAATTTGTTTAGTGTCCCAACTTTTTTGGAAGCTGCTTTGTATTTAAAACTTTTTTTTGTTCCAAAATGGTAAAAAAAGAACTGTAATATGATCATTTGAGCAGTTCAATTAAAGTACCATTTAATTTATGGACTCCTGAACAGCAGTCTTGTAAGGCATCTCCCTGCCTACAAAATGAAGGAAAGCTAATGTGACATTCTGTTCCTGCATGCTGTATCATTTGCGCCACTAATGAGAGAGCGTTTCTGTAGCTTGCAGAACCCTTAAGGGCACCAGACATACATACAGCACCCTGGTGTATAATAAAGCTGGCAAGATCCAAAAGACAAAATACTTCAAGGTTTCATCAATTAGAATATTTTTCCTTGGCAAAGCTAATTCTTTGTGACATGCAGCATGCCCTAGGCAACTTAGGCGATGTGCCCTCATTTGTAAGCATATTTTGACAATTATGTTTATTTGATGAAGGAAATGTGAAGGGTCATGAGGGAAGAGAATCATAAGTAGAGATTTGCTTATGGTCCTCTATTAGCAGAAAGGTTATTCTTCACTGTCACCACTGTCAAAAATTAAAATGGTAAGTGGCAGCTAAACAATCATATTCTATTAAATGTATAAATAAAATACCTAAAAAAATGTCACATAATGTGACACAAAATCATGTTTATTTATGTTGATTGTCTGTGTACAAGCTGTGAGACAGCACAACAAAAATACAAAATTAAGTTTTCACAAACTTTTCTGCATCAGTTTCTATGGTGGCAATATGTATTAACCCTAGATCGTGAAGCTTAATCAGATGAATTGCAATTAATTGCAAAGTAATTCCCTGCCATAAACATGACCTTATTACAAAAATGACTTCATTTTAGGCCTGCTAACATCATTTCAGTGATTATCTTGTTAGCTCCATAGAAAAGTTTAATGAGGACAAGACGGCTGATATCACTCTGCCATGCTGATTAGAAGAGCAGATTGGCTGCTTTAAAAGTGTAGTGGTGCTTTCAAGTTTTTTTTTCTGTAAACCATGGTTATCACCAAGGAAACACATCCAGTCATTATTGGATTGTGTTAAAAGGCTTTCACAGAAAAGGACATTGCTACCTGTAAAATAACACTCAGATCAACCATATATCAAATTATCAAGAACGTCACAAAGAGTGGTTCAATTGCAGGAAAGAATGCATTAGAGCACCCAATAAAGTCAAGCAAGCGTCAGGACTGTCTCCTAAAGAGGGTACAGGTATGAAACTGGGTCACCACTAGTGCAGAGTTTGCTAAGGAATGGCAGAGGGAATCTGAATGCACAGTGAGACGAAAGATTTTGGATGGCTTGGTGTCAAGAAAGGCAGCAAAGAAGCCACTTCTCTCCAAGAAAAACATCAACAACAGACTAATATACTTGAGGAAGTATAGGGATTGAACTACAGAGGAATGGGGTGAAGTAATTTTTCTGGTGAGCCCCCCTTCAGACTCTTCGGACAACTGAAAAAATTATTGTCTGGAGAAGAAAATATGAACATCACCATGAGTCCCAAGTCATGCCAACAGTGAAGCATCCTTGAACATGCCAACATGTGTTGGGTTGCATCTCATCCAGTGGAGTAGTTTTGCTCAAAAAACTTGAACATAAACCTTTCCCAATGATCCAAGAGCAATTTAAGGATGAACAGTGCTTTTTCCAGCATGCTGGAGCTCCAAGGCAAAAGTGATAACCAAGTGGCTCTGTGAATAAAAAAAGTATGTGCTTTTATTTGCAAAGTGTTTGTGAATGATAAGTGCTCCAGCTGCCTGTCTGCAGTGAGTGGCGTGGTCCATGATCCAACGCGAGACACGTCTTGGCATCCGAAGCAGCGTGTCGGAGAGGGAACATACTGGCGATTGTGCCAGATGAGCGTTTCAGGAAGCAGCCTAATGTGAATGGTTCGGCAAGGACCTGTGGAGTGCAAGTACAAAAGATCATGAGTAGAGTGGGGAAACAGCATTAAAACCTATGCTAACACCCAGCGATAAAACTGACGTGAAACAGAAGGTAACAAAGCCGCAGTCAGCCATGCTCCGAACTGCTCCTCAAACAGAGCACCCTGATTGCTTCAGATACCCGTGGGGTGATTGTCGTCATCAGCCGTCATGATCCACTGGAGGTTAAACCGGGAGGCATGTTTCCTGCATGACCTCACTGCCATTGTAAGATTCCACCATAAGAACTGACACTTGGAAAAACACTACAAGCGCACGTATGTGGATTGGCCATCGATGATGCGTACAGGGGGAGAGGGGAAGTGGGACAAGGTCAGAGGTGTTCACAGGCTTTATCTGGGAGATGTGGAAGGTGGGGTGGATCTTCATTAGCTGGGGGAGCTTGAGGTGCAAAGTAGTAGGGCTGATGTCCCAGGTTCTCTAGGGATGAGCTTCCTGGACTTGACCTTGAGGGGAAAATTTTGGATTGATAACCATACTAACTGTCAAGATGTGTAGGTGGGGCTGGTCCCATGGTGGCGATATGCGGTGGCAGTGGTCCGAAACTGCATCTTGAGCAGCTGGTTCCTAACCACCTCCACATGACCCTGCAGTGGCATATGTGACCCTAAATGGAAGGGACAGCCAGGTCAAACTCTTGTTCTAGCAATAAGGACATTTGGTTGCCCAAGGAAGCCTCTTACAGGGATAAGCCTGTAGCGGAGGAGACTGAGGTGTTGTGTGCGTATTCGATCCACACCAGGTGCAAGCCAGACTATTGGTCTGAGGGTGGAAGCCAGAGGAGAGACTTGAGGTGGCTTCTTTGCAGAAGGCTTGCCAGATTTGTGACGTGAACTGGGGCTCATGTTGGAGACAATAACCAGGGGGATACTGCAGATCCTAAAAACACTGTCAATGAGCAGTGTGGCTATCTTAAAGCCAGTGGAGAGCTTGGTAAGGGGAATGAGATGAATCGCCTTGGAGAAGTGGTCGGCAACTATAAGGATAACAGTCATGCCACCGGAGTCCGGAAGTCCTGTGACGTTCACCACAATCTGTGACCATGGCCTGCCAAGAATTGGTAGAGGTTGCAGGTAACCGGCTGGAGTTTGGTGGGAGGCTTTGCTGTGTGTCCTGACAGGGCAGACTGAGACACTTCCTTGAGCCATCTTCCAGGGTAGGCCAAGAGCCATGGAAAAGGTAATGAATCCACAATAAGCTATGCTCTGAACTGCTCCTCAATTGGTGCATCCTGATTGCTTCTGATGGCCATAAGGTAAGTGCCATCATCAGCCGCCACGATCCATTGGAGGTTAAACTAAGAGGCGTGTCTTCTGTACAACCAATATGCTGACATAAGAACTGCCACCAGTAAAAAACAAATGCAGAAAACTAAATAAGTGTAGTGTTTGGGGTGAATATGGCCGTTCACAAGGCACACTCATAACAGTTTGTGTACGTCCCAAGTCTTCAGCAAACCTTAGATCTTTGGTTGCTTTGGTTGCCAGGGCTCATAACTTACTCAGCCTTGTTTTCTTGCCTTGGTTCCTTGTTTCTTCGATTATTTAGTCTTTATTAGTATTTACAAGTAGGTCGGCATGACGATGCAGTGCTTAGCCCTGTCACCTCACAGCTCTAAGATCCCTGGTTTAATGCTGCTTGTGTGGAGTTTGCATGTTTTCCCCATGTCTGTGTGAATTTTCCCTTGGGTACTCAGGTTTCTTTCAACATTCCAAAGATGTGTGTTAGGTTAAATGGTGTTTTCCTTAGTGTATGTATGAGTATATGAATGTATGCGCCCTACAAGGGATGACATTTAAATTATTATGTCTTTGTTGTCTGTATCTAAGCTACAATATTTTGACTTTTTATAGTAGAAAAAGTAGTGTTCATAATATAACCCAAAATCTGAAACAATAGGGCAGGATGTAAAATGCAAATCAAAAAAACATAGTGTGACTTGCATTCACTTGTGTGAACCCAAGTAAACTTTATGATATTGTCTGGTCAACTTTGTCTCATGTGGTAAGTTTAAAAAAAATATCCAGTCAGCATTTAGGTGGCAACATACTCCAAAAATATAACAGGACAATTTGCGTATAGTGATAAAGCAAAAAATAGGAAAGGAAAAGACCAAAAAAGAATTGACAAGATGTCAAACAGGTGATTAAAAAATTATCCCCAAAAGAGTCTTTGATGAAAAAATATGGATCTTCAAGGGGAGCTTTTGACAGCGACAACCCCATACTGCTGCACATCTGCAAGAAGAAGCCAGCTTCTCTGGACATAAGTTCATCTGAAAAGGACTGATGCAAATTGGAAAAGTGTCCCGTGATCTGATGAGTCCACATTTCAAACTGTTTTTAGAAATCATGGGCGTCGTGTCCTCCAGGCCAAAGCAGAAAAGGACTGTTATCAGCACAAAGTTCAAATGCCAGCATCTCTTATGGTATGGAGGTGTGTTAGTGTCTATGGGTAACTTGCACATACTGTAGGTGAAGGCACCATTAATGCTGAAAGGTACATAAAGGTTTTGGAGCAACATATGCTACCATCCAAGCAACGTCTTGTGGGATCTCTGACAATCTTGGTGGCTCTACTGTGGCACCGTGATGGGTAAAGATCTTGTACAGGTGGAAGTGAGATCCTGATGATGCGCTCTGCTGTCCTCACCACTCTCTGGAGTGATTTCTGTTCGGCGATGGTACAGCTGCTGTACCAGACCGTGAGGCTGCTGGTCAGGATACTCTCTATTGTTCCTCTGTAGAATGTATTGAGGATATGAGGCGGAAGGTTAGCTCTTCTCATCCTTCATAGGAAGTAAAGGCGCTGTTGTGCTTTCTTGAACAGAGAGGTGGAGTGTGTGGTCCATGTCAGGTCCTCTGCGATGTGCAACCCCAGAAACTTGGTGCTTTTCACAAATTCCACAGTTTTGCCATGGATTGTGAGCGGTGTGTAAACTGTGTTTCCTCCTGAAGTCAACAGTCATTTATTTTGTCTGGTTGACATTCAGTGTCATTTAAGAGACTAACAAACTATTTAACACTGTTAATTGAAACTATATTGTTCAAATGGGACTATAAATGATACCAGGCCATATTTAATTATACTGTGTTACATTAACCATATGGCTAACCATATCATTTGGCATCACTGGTTGTGTCTTGTTGGGGACATGAACCACATAAGAAGCTTTATACCTAAATGGGACCTTTCCTAGGCTGCAACCCAGGTTGGAGATGTTTTGAAGGTCTCCACCCAGCTACTCAGCACAAAGTTTCAGTTTCTTTCTTTACTTGGTCAACTGTAAAAGTTTGAGTTTCTTGACTGATTGTGGGGAGGGAAGGAACAATCATGCCAGGTAAGGTGTAAATGCTCTGTAAGAAGGAGGTGTGATTTGTGAATGGTGATTCTTGTTGTGCTGAGTTGTTATGGTGGATGCTGGCTGTACCAGGGGCTTACACTGTGTAGTGAGAAGTACAAGGTTGTTGTCAGATCATCCCAGTGAAGGAAAAGCTGTGGATTTGTACACTTCTTAGATCTTATTGTACAATAAGTCCAGTGTCCTGTTTTCTCTTGTACTGCATTTAACATACTGAGTGAACGTGGGCAGGTATGATGAAAGAGAAGCATGATTGAAATCACCAGACACTGTAATGAATGCATTCAGACATTGGTGCTGTACTCTACTGATGGTAGAATAGATGACTTTACACGCAATGTCTACGCTGGCAAAGGGAGAAATGTACACAGCCTACACACCAGATTTTGTTTGCTCTTTCCAACTACATGGTATCTTCTTTATTTAAAACGAACTACAAAGCGGATTCCAAAAAAGTTGGGAAACTAAACAAATTGTCTGGAAAGGCACCATGATTAGACCAAGATGGCGTCGCGTGAGCAGCGCATGGCTCAGCATCTCTCCAGATTTCGCTTATTAGTAGTAATTATCTTACTTATTCTCAACTTTTTTTATTCCATTCTGCCATGCAAGCAACTCGTACAGCCGGCGGGTTTTACTTGATATTGGTGCGAACTGCATAAACAGTTTTATCAATGATATAAAACTTCCTCGGGAAATCCTAAGGACACCGCTGACCTCCGGATCAACCCCACCAGTTGAGCGGAGCCGGCGCATGCGCCGAGACCGTAAACAAAAGCGAGGAAAGCGCGATGGATTACGGGATAAGCTAAAACTAAACCCGCATCAAACACCGCCTCCCAGGATTTTTCTTGCTAATGTACAGTCTTTAGCGAACAAAATGGATGAGCTGTGACTCTGGGTAGCAACACAGAGATGGATCATGGAGTGTAACATCATGATTCTAACGGAGATGTGGCTCAACAGTAACATCTCCAGCAGCGCGGTGGAACTGGATGGGCGGTTTGTTTTGGGGGGACAGAGTGGCGGCGGACTCCGGTAAGAGCAAGGGCGGGGGTTTGTATATTTATGTGAACAAATCATGGTGTACAGATGCCACTGTAACTGAAAGTCACTGCTCAGTTAATCTGGAGTATTTGATGATTAAGTG
>JAVSBV010006718.1:0-12738 GCA_033117975.1 Parotocinclus spilosoma
CTTCATGGATCACATCGATGAAGGACAGAAATGTGTGGAGATCGATGATTCATCAAGTGACCGAGGGTCGGTTGCGATTGTACGGTTAATTCCATTCCATCATGGCACATACAAATGAGATTTTGATGTAATGTTGTCAGTGCTCATTAAACTGGAAAAGGTTACAAAACAATCTCTTAAAGGTTTGGAATCTCCACTTATCCATGGTCAGACATATTGTGTTCAAAACAACATTAAGTGAAAAATTACCTTTACAGTCAAATTATTACAAGTGACATGCATTTTATATCTTAAACATACCTCATTTATTTGCCTTGACAACATCCCGGCAAATGTTATTACTGTAAACTTATTTAACATTATTTTGTGTTCTGGACAATTTTTATCAATTTGTTATTTGTATTTACCATTATTATGGTCTCTACAGTTTATTACACTCCGTCTTCTACCTGACATAACATTTCATAACTTTCATTAAATTATTGATAACTGGTTTCATTGACTTGTAATTTGTTCACAAGCTTCTTGTGATAGATTCGATGTCTGACTGGTCAGATCTGAAATGGCTGGCTATAGAAAATAAAAGCAACAAAAAGAAAGTGTAATTTTATCATTGTTATGTGTCATCACTTCATTGCTGCATCAGTTCCCTACCCACACACTTGTGCATTATTGTATGTGTCTGTGTTATCACACCCTGTATAGCATTACACCCAATTACCAGGTGGATTCACCTGTATAAATGGATGCATGGTCCTAGGTCCTATGAATGAGTAGCTCTAATTATATGCTTAGAGAGTGGTGTGAATTGTGTTTATATTAAAAATACCATGTCATGTTTGCCTCTTGAACATATACATGGTATCATAATAGTGATAATGACTGGGACAAGATTAAACTAGGGGGACTTGAGGTTGGATTACAAATAATAATACATTATATATGATTAGAGGGACCTGGCCTAATTTGACAGGCACCAATTAACCCAACACGCATTTCTTTGTAATGTGTGAGGAAACCAGCGTACCCGGAGAAAACCCAAACAGACACTGGGAGGACATGCAGACTCCAAAAAACCAAGGATCTCAGAAATATGAGTTGTGAATGAGTACAATTATTTCTAACATAATTGTGCTTACAGAGGGCAGAGTCAGTGTGGAAAGGAACCAGGAAAGTGTCAGCTGCATAAAGGCAATAAAAATGGAACTGCACAGAGCGGAGGAAAACCAGAAGGATGTACTAAAAGAATCCCAACAATCAGGGCAAGTATGTACCAGATTCAAAACAATGTTTTCTGTTTCTCCCATATCCCAACACATTTTTGCACCACTCATCAAATTGCATGGGGTCTGGTGGCCTGAAATCATAGGACACAGATAAGCACGTACCCTGAACAGGTTGCCAGTTCATAGCTGGTTAGGAGTCACTGTTGCAGAGCTGGGGAACAATCTTCCTGTTTTGACTCACCTAACTTAGTCACAAAAAATTGTACTGTACATCTGAGCGTACATCCAGCTAGTGAATTGCTGGTCTGCTACCCAAGCACCCATGATTACTTTTGAATTAATGTAATCAAAAGCATGTAAACAACTGATGTCAGTTGTAATAACCATAGGTTCAAGTGATCTGGAATTAACCAACTTTATATTGAAAGTGTCAAACTTTAATTTAATGGACTGTCAGAACCAAAGTTGGAACTCAAGAAACCAATCCCAATTTGCTGTAAAGAAGTCGAGAGCCAATCACATCTAATGTTGTACATGTCATATTTGAGAGATTATCATGTAACACGAAAGTTTTAAAGAACTGTAATCATAATGCAAAAATTAAATTACTTTCAGTTTGTATTTATTGCTTGTATTTAATCTGAATATGTCTGTATTGACTATGTAGGACTATCACAGGCTTGTCAGTTGATTAGCCAAGTAGGTAGAACTCCTCCTACACACCTCTTTGACAACTACAGTCCCATTCCAATCAGACATTTCCATCACCTTCATTTTTCCACTTTAATTCCATGGTTATTACATATCAGCATTGGAATATAGTGATCAATATGTGATATTTACTAGATTCTACTGAATGTCACACAATCATTTACTTGCTCACACTGATTCTGCTCAGCAGTTTGAGTCATGCTGTTTGCTGCAATACTCCACTCTAATGGAGCAGCTGAGGAATCTGAAGGATGATCATGAGAAAATCATTCAGGAGGAACTTCTGAAGATGGAAGGCGAGTTGCAGGAAGAGCAGGTGGGAGTGTGCCTTTAGTACCAAACCTAATACAGACTGTAAATATAATTTCTAGCTAGTACTGTACTGTATAATTTGCATCTGATGGGGATTAGGTTATGTATATTCAGAAGTATAGACACATCTAAAGCAAATCTAAAAACTTACAGCACCACTGTAAGATCCATATCCACTTTGGCCCTGACTAGGTTGAAGCTGTTGGTGCGTCACATGACACAAACATATCTCCCATTTCTGATAAGTCATAAGACTCAAATTATCACATAGTACTGCAGTGCTTTATATTAAACAGTAATATTAATTACAACAAAAAAGGCACTACCAGTAACTGCTATTCTGGTGTAGTAGAATGAACATTAGTGGAATATGTTCTACCTTGCCAGAGGTTTTCCAGTGTCAGGACTGCTCTAGGATGTTGGTTGGCCCATTGCAGATACTGACGCACTAAATCGTATACATGCCAGTCTACTTATTAACACATTTATTATCCTGGCAATCTGTGCTATACATAAATTTAGGCTGCCTGTTTTCTTACTCCTGCTGGTATGATTTGGAATAACAGCATATATGAACAAGGAAACCAAAGCTCTCTTGCAAAGGCTATGCAAAGTTCACATGTCTAATCCACAACTGATTGAGTGATGGCTTGTCAAAACCTGCTCTATACGTCACCTCCCAGATCATAACCAAAGATGTATTATAACCACGATGATATTATTGCATCACTCTGCCCTAGAATGAACAAAAGTAGTAATTTAGTAGTATTTAAATTTAGCTTGGTGTAAAATTGCAGGCATGCACCTGTTTAATGTCAATCCAGACAACATCCACTCAGTTTAATGGCCGAGGTCCTAATAATTATGATAGATAGATAGATATGATAGGACATAAAAGTTTTTAAACTCCAGACGTGGCAGCCGATGAAAAATGTAGTGCACTGTATAGCACTGCCCAATGAGTGTACAAAGCATTAGTGAACGTGCTTACAATATTTTACTTAGTAATATTACAGATTCCTTTGTGAATTGATTATTTACGTACTGGCAGCATAAAGTTGTTTTGTTTCCCTCTACTGTGGTGCATTTTGTTTGCTTGTTCTGCCCAGCTGGTCACATAAGCAAAAGCAGGTATTAAACAGTAGTAGTCAATAAGTCGAACGCTTACAACCTAACTGACCATGTGAGCTTGCTTGTTAGCTCATTTTGGAATAGGGACCGTTTTTAGTTTGTGTTTATAGACTATTTTGTGCAAGTTGTGTTTATAAACTTCCCATGATTATTTGTAACAAGCTATTAATTTGTGACATTTGTACGTGTATGTGCCTGCTCTATTGTAGGTAGTACTGTCACACACTTCATGTACCGTATATTCTGTTGAACCTATAATTATATAAACTGGTTCACATTCGCTTGTTGATTGTCTGTCTCATTTTATCTTGTATGTTGTTCATAATATTGTCTATCAATGCAATTTTGGCTTCAGTAAAGCAAAATATCAGGTCCATGATACCATGCTCTTGTATTACAGCTTTCCTCTAGACAGGGTCATAAAAGTGTAATACTGTATTTTCCATTATTATTGTGAATTATCATAAAATACAATGCTTAAGTATGTGTATAATAGTATAGTCTTCAGATGTGGTGGCATTTGGGATGCTACATAAAATGGTAGAATGGTAATAAATAATGGTTTATTAATAAAGAATGGTAAAATTGTTTTTTTAGTGGTATCTCTGATGCATTTGTGTCTCATTTGCATGCTGTTTTCCTCTGAAAAAGTCCTTTAGATTTACATTACAGTAGTCTAAAGTGACTTTGTGTTTATGGTAATGTCCAGTCAATGTCCAAGGTCAGCGTTCTGCTAAAGGCACATACCTTTAGATATGAATCATGAAAATTACTTCATGTTTTGCTATTTGAATTCAGAGTAATACAATTTAACTTAATCAGTGTGCTTTGTGTTTTGTAATTTAAACAAATTATGATCCTTTGCTTGTCTAGCCAGAAGGGCTGGAGGGTGAAGTGATGTACCTGAACAGGGAGAGGCAAGTCTTGGTCCTGCAGATTGAGGCTTTGCGCAGGGAGAATCAGCAGGCTGAGGCAGCACTGGAGTCTCATTACACGCTACACCAAAAGGAATTGCAGTCACTAAGGGAGGAATGCCTTGAGGTGAACAAACTTTTTATATGTCTTCATATTAAGTGTACCAATAGTGGGATAATACACAACAGGTTTCCCCAACATGCAATAAAAGGATCCAGGCACACACACATACATTTCTCCAAAGTGACCTGACCTAAAGCACACTGAGCATTTATGTGAGAACTTGCAGACAGAGAAATCCCGAAACATCACAAGATGCTCTCTGGAATATTGTGAATTCATGATGCAATAAAAAAAAATACCTTGTTATCACATTTATATTTTCACAATATTCTGGTGAAAGCTGTCACCATATTTATCATTGATATTCCAATTTACGTGTTATTCTGCAAAACAGACATATGTATATAATCTTCATTAGAATAAGCTTAATTGTTTTGAACTCATGTAGGTGTTTCGATCATTTCGCCGGGTACTAGAAGAGCAGAAGCAGATCTCAGAGGGCAGGTACAGAACTCTACTACTGGAGGCCATTCAGGATGCTGTATATCTCTCCTCTCAAAATCAACAGCTACAAGCTGAAAACATGCAACTCCACAAAGGTAATAGGTTTTTGCAATATCTTGGACTTTATGGAAGGAATATGACTAAGAATGAAGGAAGTGCTTGCATGGCATGAGATCAACTTTTGCTCTAAATTGAATCTACACTGATCACAAGCATAAAGGAATAATTCAAAACAAATATGAAGCGAGTACAAAAGAAGCATTTGATTTTATTTCAATAAACAATATCATCAGAAAAGCAAACAAAACATCAAACAAAGTTGTTCTATTACGCAAATTATCGTGATTGAGTAGCAAGTGGTATATTCATAAGAGTAAACAGAAGCATTTCAAACTGGACAAGAGTGCCACTCGTTGACTGTTCAGTAGAGTGTATGGTCACCCAAGACTGCCAAAGCACACTGACAGCAATGGGGCATGGACAGGATCAGATTTTGAATCTAGCAGTTCTGGTAGCTTTGGTGACTAAGCTTTCTCAATACTTCCTCCACACCTCTGGAACTCTTCCAACACAAGTTCAACAGTCCAAATTTCTGTCTGAATTCAAATCTCAAATCTGATGCCTACAACCTCCCACTGACCTGAATTCATTGTAATTTGTGCCAGGTCCACCTCTGTGTTGTTATTCATGTATGCTGTTGTTATTTAACATCTACAATGGGGAGAATAAGCATTTGATACACTGCTGAAATTGCAAGTTTTCCCACTTACAAAGAAAGGTGAGGTCTGTCATTGTTATTGTAGGTACACTTTAACCCTAAGAGACGGAATCTAAAAAAACCCAGAAAAATCACATTGTATGATTTTCAAATAATTAATTTTGAATTTATTGCATGAAATACAAAGTATTTGATCACCTACCAAACATCAGTAATTCTGGCTCTCAGAGACTTGTTAGTTTTTTTTTTATGAAGCCCTCCTATTATGCTCATTACTATAATTGCACCTGTTTAAACTCATTACCGGTATAAAAGACATCTGTCCACATACACAAGTAATCACACTCCAAGCTCTTCACCACGCCCAAAACCACAGAGCTGTCTAGGGACACCTGGGACAAAATTGGAAACCTTTTTGGTATGAACTCCACTTGCTGCGTTTAGAGAAAGAAGACGGGTGAGTACAACCACAAGAACACCATCCAACCGTAAAGCCTGGGGTGGAAACATCATATTTTGGGGGTGCTTTTCTGCAAGGGGGACAGGACAACTGCACCATATTAAAGGGAGGATGTATGGGGTCATCTATCAACAGATTTTGGCCAACAGTCTCCTTTCCTCAGTGAAGATAGGTCGTGGCTGGATCTTCTAGCATTATAATGACCCGAACCACACAGCGAGGCCAACAAAGCTGCACAAGTGGTGTTTCATTAGAGTGGCTCTGTGGAAAGCTTTTCAAGGTCCTGGAGTGGCCTAACCAGTCTCCAGACCTGAGCAGAAAATCTTTGAATGGAGCTAAAACTCAATGTTGCCCAGGGACAGCCCTGAAACCTAAAAGATCTGGGGTTCCATAGAACTAACTCCCTTAAATACTGGCCAATTTATTAAATACATTTATTCCAAATGGTATTTAACTGAACTTGCATTTTATTCTCTTACAGCTTTGGCTGAGATGAAGTCTCTGTCTGAGCAGACCAATGTGAAGGACTGAAGGAGTCCCCAAAATACATGATGGATACTTCCAAATGTTACTTGGCACCATGACAAGAAGTGTAATCATTTGTCATCCCTGCATACCATGTTCAGGTTTGTGGGGGGCATGGAACTTATCCCGGAATTCACTGGGTCCAGACAGATGTGCATTCTGGACGAGATGACAGCCCACCACAGGAAACAGCAGGGAAAACCCTTAATCAGACATGGATGGTGTGTGTGTGTGTGTGGGATACTCGATCATGTTTCATGCTGCTGATTCAGATACCAATCACCCATGAGTGCCGATCACATTGACTGGCTGTAAATTTTTTGATTTAGTTATGATGTGTGCTACTGGCTATCTGGAAAAAAGGAACAATAAAATTATTTTAGACAAAAATGTGTTTTTACTGACTTTTTCCAAGAGAAAAAATACTAAATATTCAGTCAGGGGGACAAACTGAAAAATAATAATAATAATAATAATTTACCTGCTATCAGTAACAAAATCTTTAAGATAGTGAAAACATTAAGGCTCTCAACAGGCTAAATAATATCACCGTTTCTCCAGGTGCCTTCTTTTTATACTCAATCATGTGTTTGTTCTTTAGAATTGTGTATTAAATTAGTTGTGTTAAAACATTTTAATGTGATTCCCCCCACAAGATATTTTTCCGTTACATGTGTTGCGGGATGCAAACTTTACATCCCTCTCACAGACTGTGTGTAAAAGTACCACACAGCAGACATGCTTGTTTATAATTTGCCGCTGCGTGCCTGCACGGTGTAAAGGAAATGAGGTGGGGACACAACCGCGTACACAGGGCCTCTGTGGCCTGTAAGGAACAGGTGGTCGTATTTTGTGATCTGCAATGAAAGGCACTGATCGGCATACGCTGATCACATGCTTTTTCATGGAAATAGGCCCATAATGATCATGTTCAATTTATTGTTCATGTGAGGTTTCAATAATTTGTTTTTATTTAGTATCATTCACAAAATGTCAAGAACATATTCATCAAACCTTTTGGTTGTCAAAGTAGTATTCAGTATTGATGTATGGAGTTTTTTTGTAAGCAATGCAAACGCATATTTCTTGAATACGTTTTGAAAAAAAAATACTTGAGTCCCCTCCATTTAAAATAAATGACCAGATACAGAGGTTAAACATGTAAACAAAGTGTTCTGCTTCACAATACCTTAAATAACCAAATAAATATTTGCATTTTTCTCTATGAAGAATAGCATTTGAAAATAATATGTACTTTTACAAAGATTGTACATATGTATATGTATGTACTTTTACAAATATTTAATCTTTGGTCCCGTGCGATTGAAAGAAATTCTAAGTAAATGCCTATGGGAGCATGAGATATGATGGCGCCCTCTGGTGTCCATTCAACTGCATTAGATGGCATACTAAACAGAACGCATGTGGCATCAAACCCGCCGACGCACATCATGACACTCTGACATAACATCACTATGCTATGTTACACCCCTACTAATCAGTGTGTACAACATTTAGGTAGATGTTTGCAGCCAAGGGCTTTTGCATCACTAATAAAATAAAAATGAGTGAATAATTCATTATGGAATATTTAATTTTGAAGTATCCCCTAATTTTGTAAGCAGTATATTTACTACTTTATCTGGTTGTATTTGTTTGTCCTTTGCATGTCGAGAACAAAGTTTCAGTTTAGTTTGTTTATGTTTATTTTAAAGACAGATAGAAGGATATCGCAATACAAGGTTATTTCAAAGCTAGTCAAATTACATTCAGGTCAATTTAGAGCAATCGTTCAACACAGGGAGGACATGCAGGCTCCACACAAAAAGGTCAGAGCGCTCCACCTGGGGACCAAACACCACAACTTTCAGATCTGCGCTGGTCCAAGTAATCCAGTCTTGTCTATTTTGATGAGACATTTGACTCAGTTATCTGTAATACAAGTAAACAGCCACTGCAATCATGACTATAGGCAAAAGACAGAAAGGTGTGAGCTGCAGTCCCAGCAGCCCCCAGGACAGCACGCTGTTTACCAGCATGGCTGAGGAGATGATGAAGAGTCGAGTGATTCCAGTTCCGTGTTTCATAACAACAGACATGAGCAATCCGTTAGCCACCTGTCCTGCTATAATGACCCATACGAGTGCAGAATAGCCTTCTAGAAACGCTTTTTCTCTGGCGCTACTGGAAAAATGCATTAACAGATTTATCCAAACGCCAAATGTATACAGGAAGAGATTCTGCAGGCTAAGAGGCAGACACTGGCTCTTTAAAACTTTCTCAGTATAGACTGCGGCCAGCCCTGACACAAAGCAATAGACGAACATCAGCAGCAAACCCCAAGCAGTGACATGAAGCTTGAGTTTTGAGATAGCTCCTGAATCGGCCAAGCTCTCCAAATCTAGGCTGCTTAAGCTGTGAAACACTCCAGCTCCCACGAGCAACACCATAGCTGCCCACTGAGCAAGCCGAAGCCGTTTTCCCAGGCATGTGGAGTAGAGCAGAGCAGTAGAGGCGATTTTGAGGTTGCTGAGCACTTGAAATGAACTAGGGTCCATGTAGGCCTGCATGAACACCACCAGGTTATTGTTGAAGGCATAGAGAAAAGCAGGAACAGCGTACGGAGCCACTGTGATCCAGGAGGCAGAAGCTCTGACCGAGCGGGTGTTCCCTGATGTCACTAGAGTACCGAGAGAGAGCAGGAACTTGCTGAATTCAATCAAAACCACGCAGGATGAAGCGCTGAAGGGAATGCCACCATTTGTTTTGGTGAGGGCAATGAGGGGTGCATGAGAGCCGTAGATAAAGATCAAGAAGATTGACAGTAATCCCCAGCAAGCTCTGCGGCGCCATCTTGTTCGAAGCGGGTCCTTTTCACCAGAACTGACATTCTCAATAATGAGCATTCTCTAGGTAGGCTATAATGCACAGTGAATTTACCTTGCGGGGATTTTCACTTCAATTTGTTGTCTTTGCTAGCAGTTGTTACTGATTATTCTAGTAATCGGAAACATAGCAGTGTAAACCAAACATAAAGATGAACAGGATTATAATTGTAAGGCAAGATAAAGTAACTGTAACCAAAAGCACTGATTTAAACTGAACCAACAACACAGTTCAGCTGCAGAAGGTAATGTTATGACATTATGGCATCTGTATGTATACATTTCTTACCATATTCCACAAATGACATTGTAAAAACATGACCTGAATATGAAAAGTCTGCAACAAAATTACGATACACGATAATCTGCTTTTCTTTAAATGTAAATTGTTGGCATTGCTGATTACAGTGCACTTTGTTTTTAACTACTGGGACCTTTCTTCAAAGAGTTCAAATAGTCCTTTATGGTCTTTTCAATGTTGGGCACATCAAAGTTTTGTGCAGCATAGATGCCGGTGAGTGTTCCCAATGCCACCCCCAAAACAGCTGAGGAACGCAGTTTGGCCACCACATAGCCAGCCAGAAACCCCTTCAGAAACGGAGATGCAAGGAGTGAACCACCCTGAGAGAGGGGAGAAATCAAAGCGTCTCTGCATTAGTTCAATCCAATTTACACCCATTTACTGTGTTTACATTGGCAACGTCGGCTGCCTTTTGAACTTACGATTCTTTTGCTAACTTGGTTGATGTTGAATTTTCATTCATTAGGTAGCACAATGGTTCTCAAACTTTTTTGTGTCCTCACTTTGAAGATAACAATATTTCCAAGCTCCCTCACTATGATACATGCATGCATTCATTTATTTTGGCCATTCTTAACTCCTTGTTGAACAAAAAAAAAAAAACACGATAACAGTGGAATTATTACAAGTGACATGCATTATGCATCTTTAATCGTTACTGTCGAACAGTTTATAATTCAGAATGTTAATCTTGTGTGCAAAATTAGTGAAGAATGTAAAAAAAAAATACTTAATATACCACGATAAGTACATGATCATGCAGGCCATGTCAACGTTACATTTATTCAGAAGCTCTTACCCAGAGACACTTGCAAACTGTGCAAACAGCCCACGCAGTCATAACGCAAACAATAAAATAATCTATAACTATTCATCAGATTATCACTACCCAGAGATGAAAGACATCTGGACTGGAGAATTATGTGCTGACATGCTGGTTAAAGTCCTGGAGGATGGACCAAAAGACCCCATAACTCACAATTGCTTGGATTATACATTATGAGACCGTAGCAGTTGACGGATGCTTTGTATAAGCACAAATTGATATGCACTTTCTCAGTTTGACTTAAGAACGAGTGTGTCATTTACTGAGAAAAGAATATACCACTTCTGAGCAGGCCAGGATTAGTTCTATATGAGAGTTACTTTCTATTTTCCCAGTACCATAACACCGAGTGGGAATATGGCTATAATATAACTTACTGCATATACTATGCCAAAATATGCTAAATCAATCAACAACTCTTGGCATCAGTTTTAAGAACCTTTTTTTAAATCAAAATCCACAAACACCACTTACATTACATTTACATTGTAGTCATTTAGCAGACGCCAATATCAAGAGCGACTTACAACTGAGACAACCTTATAATCCAAGCAACAGTGCCCAACAGTGGCAGCTTGGCAGACATAGGATTTGAACCTAGGACCTTCTGGTTCATAATCCAGTACGTTAACCTTAAACATAAAAACAAAGTTTATTAACAATTAATTTAGAAACAGTGAAGACAGTAGCGTCATCACTATACTGTGAATTGACTTGAAAATCTGTAGTTCAGAAATAAAACAGGTAGATTATTTAAAAGCACAATCCCTTTGCTCTCACACTGCTATACCAGAGCTCTGTACATATACAAGTATAGACTCATAACCTTTTTAAGCATGAATAAATGTCAAATATAATTGGTTATGTTGATATTGTTTGAGGGGACTATGGAAATACCTGTGGTATTCCAGCTTGCACTTCTTCCTCCACTCTTTTCTGGATATCTGCAAGCTGATCCTTAAGGTGAGCGAGATCCTTCAAGTGATTCAGGGGATCCTGCAAAAGTGCAGCAACAATGGAAATAGTTCATAAGTCTGAAATATTTTTTAAAGATGTAAATGCATCAGAGACACCACTATAAACATTAGTGCAAAAGCCACATTTGTCTGAAAACCAAACTTATACACAGGTTAAAAAGAAGCAAAATGCACTACACTAGGGTACAACAAAACAATAATAGTACTGTATATTTACTATAATGTATGATCTTTTATTATTATCAAGCATAATCTGGAGTTAAAAGGCTGTTCAAAGTTAACATGAACCTTCTTTTGGTAAAAAAAATAATAATTGCCAAATACTTTCTTTTTTCTGTTTTTTTTTTTACCTAGGCACAGGCTATTGTGCATTTTTTGTTTATTTATTAACTCTATCTTTAGTTAATTTGCCTCTCTTCGCTAGTTGAAGATTGTGGTAATGTACTGTATAGTTATTTTAATATTTGCTATGAATGGTCTGAACTATTTCTAGCTCCACTCATCTGTTTCACCCTGACAAGAAGGATGGACAAATGTAGTGTGCGATTGGTTCATTTGTGGATTACAAACAGTTCGTATGCACCACAACACACTGCAAGACCAAGATAAAGAGTTGTAATGTGCAACTACAGTACATAGACGCGTAATATACATTGAAATTTGAGCGGTGTACACCACATAATGTTCAAACATATTTCAGTACACTATCTAATATACCTTTCGGAAACATATTGGAGCTACTGTGTTGCCTAGCCAGGGAAAACTTACAAGAGACTTTATGGCTGAGATTGGTAAAGACAAAGATTCAAACACCAAACTTAACAAAAAACAAACATAGAACAGTATCTTTAAAGAAAACAAACAACCAAACAAAGCACTACACCAATAATTAAGCATCGTGGTGGCAACATTAAGTTGTGGTGGTATTGGTAATTGTTCAAGGTTGAAAGAAAATGGATGCTGCCACCGCGTGCGTGCACGCACGCACGCACGCACACACGCACAGCAGCTGAAAAACACCTCCATAGCATGATGCTGTCACCACCATGTTTCACTGTTGGGATTGTATAGGGCAGGTGATGAGCAGTGCCTGGTTTTCTCCACACAACTGCTTAGAATTAACGCCAAAAAGTTAAATCTTCGTCTCATCAGACCAGAGAATCTTATTTCTCATAGTCTGGGTG
>JAVSBV010006736.1:0-12737 GCA_033117975.1 Parotocinclus spilosoma
ACACAGAAAGGACCCAAGCCGCCCCCACCTGGGATTGAACCCGGGACCTTCTTGTTGTGAGGCAAGCGGTGCTACCGACCGAGCCACCGTGCTGCCCTGGTTGAATGTAATTGAATCATAAATCCATCCGCATTGAATATAAAAGCCTCATCCATGCCTTTACATATCCTTTAATAACATGTGAATTCCCCTGAAATAATACAACCCCAATTCCAATGAAGTTGGGACGTTATGTAAACAAAATACAATGATTAGCAAATAGTTTTCAAGCCATATTCAATTGAATACACTACAAAAACAAGATATTTAATGTTCAACCATATAAACCTTATTGTTTTTTGCAAATATTTACGCATTTGCAATTTGATTTGCCTGCAACACGTTAGAAAAAAGTTTTGGGACAGAGGCATGTTTACCACTGTGCTACGTCATCTTTTGACAGCACTCAGTAAGTGTTTGGGAACTGAGGACACCAATTGTTTTGTAAAGCTTTGTGGGTGGAATTCTTTCCCATTTTTGCTTGATGTACAACATCAGTTGCTCAACAGTCTGGGGTCTCTGTTGTCGTATTTTGAGCTTCATAATGCGCCATACATTATCATTTGGAGACAAGTCTGGACTGTCTAGTACCTGCACTCTTTTACTTTGAAGCCACACTGTTGTAACATGTGCAGAATGTAGCTTGGCATTGTCTTCCTGAGATAAACAGAGACGTCCCTGAAAAAACGTTGCTTGGATGGCAGCGTATGTTGCTCCAAAACCTGTATGTACCTTTCAGCATTATTGGTGCCTTCACAGATGTGCAAGTTACCTCTTGCATTGGCACTACCACATCCCCATACCATCAGAGATGATAACAATCCTTTTTCTCTTTGGCCCGTTGGACATGACATCCATGAGTTTCAAACACAATTTGAAATGTGGACTCATGGGACCACAGAACACTTTTCCACTTTGCGTCAGTCTATCTCAGATGAGCTTGGGGCCCAGAGAAATCATTTCCAGGAGTTGTTAATCTATGGCTTTCGCTTTTAACGAACTTGTAGGTGCACTTGTAGGTGAAGCGATAAACTGTGTTCACTGACAATGGTTTTCTGAAATGTTCCTGAGCCCATGTGGTAATATCTGTTACAAAATGCTGTTTGTTTTTACTGCAGTGCCACCTGAGGCATCGAAGGTCACAGGCATTCAATGTTGGTTTTAAGACTTGCCGCTTACTTGCAGAGATCATCAAAAGATTCAGATCTTTTGATAATATTATTGGCTGTAGATAAGAAAATCCTTAAATTCCTTGCAATTGCATGATGAGAAACATTGTGAAAAACTACACGAACAAAAAGTCCAACCGTTTAAGAACAAAGTGGTGAACCACACCCCATCCTTGCTTGTGAACCACTAAGCCTTTTGGGGATGCTCCCTTAATACCCAATCATGACACTCACCTGTTTCCAATTAACATGTTTACCTGTGGAATGTTCCCGAGCAGATGTTTTTTGAGCATTTCTCAACTTTCCCAGTCTTTTGTTGCCCCTGTCCAGACTCTTTTGGACCACGTTAGAGGCATCAAATTCCAAATGAGTGAATATTTGCAAAAAAAACCCAAACAATAAAGTTTATCCGATTGAACATTAAATATATTGTCTTTGTAATGTATTCAATTGAATATTGGTTGAAAAGGATTCGCAAATCATCGTATTCTGTTTATATTTATACTTTACATAAACGTCCCAACTTCTTTGGAATTTGGGTTGTATACTGCTCTCAAAAATTAGGGGACGCTTTTGTGAGCAGTGTATTACACGGAATATGATTCCAATAATAATAATAATCCAAGGTGTTTACTCAAATGTAAGCTGTGAAAAAAAAAGCAAAATGCTAGAAATGTCAAATTAATTGAGATCATGATTTCAAGCTGTCCGATATTCTAGACTTGCCTTGATGAGTGTCTTTTTGCCCTACCAAACGTGATGCATTTCAACCTTTGTCAGATACACGAACACAATACATTCTTGTGTGAGGAAAGTGTGTTAAAATTCTTGTCTCTGGTAACTCTGACATGTGATGGATAGAGATGAGATGGAGAGGTGATGGAGCATTCCTTTTACAGTGCTCTGCTTAGTGTGAGGTTCATATCCACATCATACAGTACACCTATCTGTACTCTACAGCTTAATTAACTACAAATTAGTTACTAATATAGACTATAAACAGAGACTGTCATGTTCTGGTTCCTTGTTTGCTTGAGGAGCAACACGCTTTAGTTTTGGAGACCAGTATTGCTTTAAGGCTGCTTCCTTTCGGATACCTGCTGGTAGCTGATGGTGTTGCTCATGCTCCCTGTAGAGGGTCGACCCATACCAGGTTTAGAGGGCACTCTCTGCCCCTGCAGCTGAGCTGGATTTGGGGCGATTACCCGTGGGGACATCATCATAGGGGGCAGAGAGGCACTGGCTGCAGACCTGATAACCGTATGGCCCTAGAACAAACACAGCGCAAACAATAAAGACATGCAGTAAAGCGTTCGACCGCTAGAGGTCAGCAGATACTTGCTTTGTCAGCTACTGCTGCGTAATGTATCAAATTTAATCAAAGGGACAAAAGGTATCATGTACAGTAGGTCGTTTTAGGCGTCATATGTATTAGGAATGTATCTAAATAGGGAATGCCCACATAAATACCCACTTTAAAAGTATTAGAATAGGATCCTCTGCCACGTTTTAGTCGTGCGTACATGCATCTATTTATCCAAAACAAAACCCTTAATAAACAATTAAATTGTAACCCATGTAGTCCATAAATGCTGGTGATAGATGTTTACATAAACCAACCACAAACAAGATTCAAATATTATTTGAAATGTTATTATTCTACTTGAATACAGTGCAACTCAATATGAATATTGTTAATTTGCACAAAATGGCCGTCAAATTACAATTGGACTGATGCAAAACATGTTTGGCTCAACCATGGTTAAAGAAACTGTATCAATGTCTGGTCATTTTCATGACCGGGGTCTTATCAATTATAATAAGAAATAAAGGAACTACCTCGCCATTTGTGTGACTGCTTGCTCTTTAGCTCACGTTTGGACTGAAGACTGTTCTGAGACTTTTTATGTGCAAGTTATATTCTACTGCTTAATTGCAGCAAGCTGTAAATGGTATTTGTACGTGCATGCTCCTGTCCTATTGTAAGCAGTACTCCTTTGTTTGACATCCCACTACCTCTCTATTCTCTCTTACCTATTACTATCAAAACTGGTTTACATTCACTCGCTTACATTTGACTCACTTGTGTTTTCAGTGCCATCTCTGATGCATTTTACAAATCGATAGCATGCAGTCTTCTTGTGAAAATACCATTTATATTTACATTACAGTAGCAAAAAAGGCTGTCCGGTCAATGACCATTTCGGTCAATGACCTGTTTCACATAATGTACTGCGGTTGTTTACCCGTATTTTATTAATGTATACAACCACCCTAGACAAATGGGGCTCCCATTTTAAGACTATATCTAAGATTTAATTAGGCTTATAATTTGCCATTCAGTATTCAAAATGATCAGTGTACAAAGTTAATTTAAACAAAATAATTAGAAGAATGGCAACTCTAATGAGAATTCATTAAGTGGGTGTGTGCGTTGCTGTTCTAATTTGATCAAGCAAACAGAACACTTACAGCTAGTGAAGTAATGCACTTGTGAAAAGGGACGAGACACACCTGTGCTGTTCGGAGATTTTGCGGCTCAGAGGTGTGCATGCCAGGTCGCACAGGCAGTTTGTTTAGCCCCTGTGAGCTGTGGATGGTAGAGGGCTGCACTGAGGAGGGGGCATTCTGAACCACGGGAACCTGTGACGGGCAAAAACAAAAATCAGTATCACAAACTGCAACAGGTTAAGGATGATGTCTTGTCAAATTTGCATAGTGTGTAAGCATGTTTTTGTATAGCCTTGCAACCACACTGGCTAACTGCCACCTTTGCTATGGCTGTACTACGGCTGTGTTGTGGTTAGGCGTATGTAAAAATAACAGTTGTGACACAAACTTGTGTTTTTCTACCAAAGCAAGTCTGCTTAGCTAAGGCAGGGCCTTTTAGATCTTCAAACCATGGATGAAATGTTCAAGGTTTGTTTGTTTAATTCAACATTGCATTCAGCATCAACAGCATTCGTTCATTTAGCTGCAAAGCTATCCAGGATTTAGTCATACAAACATAAACTAAATTGGCCTGATCTAAGTGGCCTGTGAAAGAAAACTGATGCACACAGACACAGGGAGGACATGCAAACTCTACAAGGTCTCAAATGGTAAATGTTCAATGTGCTTAATGAGTAGTTTTTGGCCTTTAGTTTATGATTTATGATTCATAGTCATTTTTATAGACGATAGTATAGATAGTGTACAGTGTAGATGTACTTTAATGTAGATGATCTTTAAAACTTAACACTCTTTTTAAGTAAAAGTGAATACAGTGGAACCTTAGAATTCAAACTCAATTGGTTCCAGAATGCCATTCAAACTCTGATTTGTTTGAATTCTCCCATAAGAAGTAATGTAAATAGGAATAATCAATTCCCAACAAAAAATGCCTATATTAGCATGTAATTAATGAATACAAGTAATAGAACAATAATAATAATCAATAAATACTTGAAATAATTAAACTTAAATTAAATTATTATTAACTATTAAACTATTAAATTAAATAATTGAAATATTTATTAAATAAACGAAAATCAAGTAGAACTTTATAGCCACTGAGGCAAACACAGCTTTGGCATCACTGGAACAGCGGTAAAGAGACAGTCTCAAAGCACACCCATAGACAAATATACAATACACAATAATAATAATAATAAAATAATATAATATAGCATGCATAATACCCATATGGTCACCCTAGTTCTACTTCTTTTTCTTTTGGGTTTAATAGCTTTGTGCATTATCACCACCGACTGGACTGGATTACCTGCATCAGCTTTAGAGGATTGCACTATTGAATTTTATTCACAGTGCTCGTGCTGGAAGGCAGAATGTCTTTTGAGCAAAAGAAAAAATGTAACCAGACCATTCGACGTATGAATTGTTTGAGTGAAGAGTCGTTAGAATTCCACTGTATAGCACTGAAAGTATGAGATTTTCCTTAATGTATTTATTTATTTATTTATTTTAAAAGCCTCCACCTTCAGTCGCAGACAGACTGCTACCCCTCTAGGAAACAAAGGACTAAGTCTCCCTGTTAGACATCTGTTTTTAGGTCATAGAGGAGCTGCAAACATCTAACGGACAGCACTAACTGCACAGAGCCTGCAACTGACAAGAGTTTCTCTGACTACGAGGGAGGAATAAAGCCCTTTCTGGCACTCATTCATGGCACCATTGGGATTCAAACTAATTTCCTTTGATCCCCTGATAACAGACTAAGGCTTTTATAAACTGTAATAAAACTGATTACTATTATTACTGAAAATCAGTATCATTATTAACATTACTGTAAAGCAGTTGAATATGTTAGGCGCATACTTCAGCTAAATCCACTACCTGTAACTGTCCACAATCACAAATCAAATCAAACACAACCATACTCTAAAAAGCAATGAAAATGCCACAAGAAAGTAAAATAATTGGATACAGCTAAGAGAGGCAAGTGGAATATGGAAACCAGATTAGTATTCCTGTAGGCAGAAACCCATAATGAAGTCACTAATCATTCTTTTTTTTTTTTTTTTATGGAAATAGGAAAGGCATTATACAAGTTGTTGTGATGCTCCAGCCAAAACTGTTAAGGAGCTAAGCGTAGAAAGTCATGGCTCTGAATTACAATGCAGAGGGTTAAGGAGACTTGATAATAACACTACGGAGTGTGAGAGCTTAGTGAAGCCCAGGTAACTGATCCCATGCAGGGATGCTTGCCATGTGTGCCTTTTGGCATTTCACTGTTTTATTCTAGCCCGTGTAAGCTGGGTGCCCAGCTGGGCACTGCTAAGCGAAGCTAATGGTGTAGAGTAGAGAGCTGACCTTCTGCACCACGTTCTCTTTCTGCATCTGGCTCTGTCTCAGCTTCTTCAGCAGCACAAGCCTGGCCTCTTCCAACCTGAGCTCCTCACGCAGAGCTTTGATCATCTGCTGCCTCTCCTCACCAGTCTTCCCCTGCACAGCACAAACACACATGCGCACCGCAGGCAGGTGGACACACGCACGCACATCAGTCTGAGAAACGCAGGCAATACTCCCTAAATGAATGACATCACATGAACACAAACATTACTGGTATAAAGAATCGCTCTGTACAAAGACAGCTAATAGTTTTGTGGCCGCAGGAATCCCATATCCAAAAGATCGTCCTTTTCTAGCTGCTGTTTGCTTTTCTTTTATTTATTCCTCTTTACCTTTCCCTTCACTGAGGTACATACAGTTGCAAGAAAAAGTATGTCCTCTTTGGGATTACTTGGATTTTGGCATAAATTGGTAATTTTATTTGGACTGATCGTCATCATAACAACAGACAAACAGTTTTCTTAATGTAATACAAAAATTACATTTTCAAGTTTTCACTGAGCACAACATGTAAACGTTCACTGTGTAGGGTGAAAAAACGATGTGATCCTTGGGATTTAATTACCGGTTGATTCAGCAATAACCTCAACCAAACGATTCCTGTAGTTGTAAATCAGACCTACACAATGGTCAGGAGGAATTTCGGACCATTCCTCTTTACAAAAATGTTTCAGTTCAGTAATATTCTTAGGATGTCTGGTGTGAATCGCTCTCTTGAGGTCATGCCACAGCATCTCAATTGGGTTGAGGTCAGGGCCACTCCAGGAGAAGTATTTCCAACATAAGAAAGTTCTGTTATATAATTTATTAAACATAACCATGTCTTCTGGAGTTTGGGCCTATATAAGAGGCATGGTGTCAGACCAGAATTAACTCTATTGACTGATAGATATTTCTCACCACACAAGTTCACCTGTCAACATACATCCTCACTTGTCCTACAGAAAGTAGCAGGAGCTAGACCAGCCTGAGTAGAACATGTCCAACACCATGTCCTCCCTCTCTGGCATGCATTCACATTGCACTTAAACGCTTTGGGTCCGAGCATGCTTACTTCGTCATGATCGATGATAGTGTTTGTGGTGGAGACATGCTTGCGCAGCATAATGGACTTAATGGTTGTACGTACTATGTGGCATTTGGAGTTGCTTTGGAGATGCTGACACACAGCCTTCTCGTAAGCATTATTTATTGTGCAACGCAACTATTTTCAGCTACTAATGCTGCACGTATAACACAATTTTAACACGGAAACTATATACATGCTGTGCCCGAGTCTAAATGAACTGCACCCAAGCCCATCGAGTGCCAAGTGCGGTTCAGCAAACCAAGCACAGTCATAGTACTGAGTCAAACAAACCACTATGTGAGGTTAAATGTGCTCAGGCATGGCACAGATCACCCGTTTCTAGACCAGTTAGAAGATACGAAAGGGACTCAAACGGTCTTGGTCTAGAGACCTGCCACTGTGCCAATCAAGCACCTCTGTATATATCAAGATTGTTAAATGGCTACCTAGACCAAAATCTTTCGTAAAAAGAAGTTCACATTTCTTCATTCATTTTGATTAGAAACAGTTTAGATTTTTAAAAACACCATTGACTTTACAAATGTAAATGTTCTCGGTGTCAAACTACGTATCCCATAGCTATCTGGGATTATAAAAATGCACCTGCCTGGTATAGGCAGTACAAGCATTCCACTGCACGTAGCAGAAGTGGGCTGAGTGAATTAGTGCCTGAGGAGCTTGAGGGTGCAGGTACAGATGGCAGGATGATGGAATCGGGTTCCTCTAAATAAAGGTCATTGTACCTTAAACATTTCCAGGTTGGGGCGATGGTGGCGGCACTCCTCCTGGTATGGAGTGCTCCTAGGGCTCGAAGCCTCATTATCTGACAGGATGATAACGTCCGGAGATGGAGTGCACCTCTCTCGCTCCACACCGCTAACAGGAACAATACACAAAAAACTGCCTTGTAAATGCTTTTAAGGTAGTCAGCAATTTGGGAGAAAGGTAGCAGAAGTTAGCAGTTTTAAAAGTCAAAACTCAAGCATATATAGCCCCTCCCTTCAGAGTTCCCTCCAAAGCCTTGTCCTTTAAACCTATTCAGTACACTGAGAGTTTTCTGTACTAACATTTGTGTCTGACAGAAACATGGAGAAGCCTGCTTGTCCTGAGTGAGACTACATTGATGGTTCACATCATTATATATTTTTTTATACTGCTCACAAAAATTAGGGGATATTTCACAAACGATATGAAATGTCCCCTAATTTTTGTAAGCAGTGTAATTTGTCATATTCAGAGCATTTTAGGACTGGTGATTTTAAGATTTTAAGAATAAAACCATAATAATTTGAGAACAAAACTGTAATCTCTTAAGAATAACCTCATATTTTGAGAATAACGTCATACCATTTTAAGCATGAACTCAAGAAAAAGTCAAAATGCTGAAACTTTTGGTTGTAACCACTGACTGAAATGCCATACAATTGAAGTTTATATGAATCATTGTGCTATAAGGCTGTGGGTTCTGTACTGATGCTGTCAAAGAATCCAGGCACCAGTTCCACTTCTTTTGGATCAATCTTTTTTAGTATCATCCTAACTGTCTCCTGTGAAACTGCATGCCTTCGATGATGTAACCATCTATAGCCTTACACATGGCTGCCGCCTTTGATTTCTGATCAACAAAAGAGACAAATATAACCATAATATAATCATTTATAAACATCATCAACATCATCATTTAGTTCTTATACTCAATTTGATTCGCATGTGCAATGACAATTAGCATTTTTTGTTAATAAAAACCTATGCAAATGTGCAACTACATTATATTCATAAATTGATTGATTTTTATAATCGGTTTAATCCTAGTCATGATTGCAGAAAAGGCAGTAGCATATCCTTTTCATTCATTTATTGATTTTTTAATAAACTTTTTCCTCTACAGCATTATTGTTTCCGCATTTCAACTAAATATGACTTATTCACGAAATATAATGAGTATCATGAAAATACAAGTTTATTCTTGAAATATTACTACTTTATTATTAAAATTGAACTGACCTTTTTAAAACAATGTTTAATTAGAACTAATATAGATTAATAAATTCATTAATTAAGAATTTTATTTATCTTTTATCCCCTAATTTTTGTGAGCAGTGTTTTTTTTTTTTTTTTTTTACAATTTTCCTTTTCTGATTAAGCAGCACTTGGACTTCTCGAGCGATTTATTCAGATAAAAGTAAATTAATTCAAGCTCAGCTATAATGACGGTGTCTACCACAGTAAATGTGGCGTTATTATACTGATCTACCTTTTGCAAAACTTTGCCAGCGACAAAGACTCACTGACCAATCAACATTGCTTCTGTAAGTCATGACACAGCTCCTGTATATTAGCAACTTTTTAATGCTTGGCATGAGACTGCGGAAAAAACACTGTGTTTTCTTTTTCCTGTTCCTTTAACAAGTGTTGTTTCTTCTCCTCCTCCTCTGAACAACAGGGCTATTTTACTTGCTTACAGAAGGTTCAGGTTCTGGACAATGTTTTCATGCAGCAAGATAATAATGAATAATAAATGATATTTGAGTAAAAGCTTAAACTTGTTGTGTAATTCCTCCTAAATCAGACGTGACGGCAAAACTCATTTTTCTGTGAGCAGCAAAAGTGTGTCCTCATCACGCATCAAATTGGGCATCGCTTGTATAATTATGAGGACGTTCCATTGATCTTGCAGCACAGTAGTTATATGTAAAATAATGTAACCTTACATGTAAATTTAAGGACAATTCTTTTGCCTTTACTTTTTGTTCTGTAAAATCTTCAGTTTGTCAGCGCCTTACAAAAAATTTCATTTGCATCTGCTCACCTTCTCTTTGCACTCATGTCTACTGGTTCGTCCATCATGTTCTCTTTGCCATTCTTGCTGGGCCCTCCATGGCCTGTGGTCCTCAGGCTCCCATTCAGCTTCTCCTCATAAGCAGCTGATGCCCTCATAAGTTCCTGGCTGGCACCGGGTCCTTTTCCCTCTGCCATGGCGGCTCCCTCCAGGGCAGCTAGGTCATTACGTTTGAGAAGTGCCAGCATTTTTAGCCTCTCCATAGCCTCGTGACCCTCCATCTTCCGCCGCTTAGCCAGTGCCTCGTGCCTCTCGTCGGCCGTTTCTATACCCCTTTTCAGCAGGTTCAACCGCAGCGCCTCCTCAGTCATCCGCTCCATCCTGCATACAGGTAGAGAAACCCAGAAAATGGCAAAAGTCTTTTAGCGGTTTTCTTATATGTTTAGTTCATGTTTAAGCTTTCATTAAAACGTTTATCGATTCAGATTTACAGGCACTGCTTGAGCCCAATGTAAATCACCCAGTTCAAGGATTTTCCTGACTAAGTGCCATGACTGAGAGAGCTGCAAGAGAGACAGAGGGAGCAAGTTGTCGCGGCTCCTTTTTACACGCCCACACACAGCTTGCCACTCACTAGGCCAAGATCCCGCAGTGTTCAAGAACCGGATTATAAATAATAAATTGCATGATCAGTACATTAGAATCACTGTACCTTTCATGGACCAATGACAGTGTGCTAGATGAGCAAAAGCACCAAACAGACTTCAAGTGTGTCCCAGACCTGCAGCACAGTGGGAGACAGGAAAATCCCCTCGACATCTAACTCCTACGCTGCACTATGATAAAGGGGGTGACCTTTAGCCTTCCAGCAAGGGATCATATTCCAGGCTTCTAATTACTGCGATTGAGAATTTTACTCTTATCCGTGGAATCTAATTACACAAGTCTCTGTTCTCTAGTGAATGAAGCCTTTGCTAGGAAGGTAACAAGGCCTCTTTAAAGAAGTAGTCCATTTTAAAGCGTGCAGAATTTCTTTTCTTTCTTTTTTTTCCTTGGTAAAGTGAATGGAAGCCCTGCTAGGGGTTAAATGTGCCAGACTTCAAACGTTAAAAATAATCCTCACCCTTTAAGTGTTACCAAAAATTCCAGGACCTATGGTAAGCACTGGTGCTCCTGATTTGAAATTAAAGCACACACTAAGAAAATCCAGAAGCACAAAGCTATTAAATTTTAGACTTCTTTTACAATTTATTCCTCCAGATTAGGCATGAATAGAAATTTTGTTCAGCAAAGCATGGCATGGAAAAATTGAATGTTCCTTTTTGTCAAGGCAGGGTGAAGAAATCACAGGTAGCGTTTAATGTATAACAAAGGTAGATTGAGTGAACAGTTTGAGCCGTTCTAAAATACATAATTGATTTAACAAAAAACATTATAAAACTTAATTGTCTGATTCGGTTCTCAATGCAGTTTAGTCTTATGGCTCCATTGTCTGTTTGAAAGTGCAACATAAATAGGATGTAGGCAGCAAGGGCACTCACTAGGTATTGAAACAGCCCTTATATATGTTCAATAAAAGCACTGTACACACAGTTCAACATTTCACTTGCTCAAGAACTCCTAAAAAAAAATATTTCATTTTCATTTATTTAGCCAACAGTCCTTCAAAACATACTGGAAACATTCAGTCTGCTCATCTAATCAGCATGACAGAGTAATATCAGCTATCTTGTCCACATTAACCTTTTATCCTGAGATTAGGAGATCATCAATGAAATTGTGATCATTTTGTAGGGCTGAAATGCAGTATTTTTGTGATAAAATCATTTTCATGCCAGGGAGTGGCTTTACAATTACTGCAATGAATCTGATCACTCTTCACAATTCCTCTTCTACAAATCACCACCATCAAAAAAAACTGTGAAAAGCAAAATTTGAGCCATTCTCAAAACCTTTGGCCACAGCTGTACAGTTTTCAAGTATACAATACAATTCCATTTATGCAGATAATTCCTTACACAGTGTTGATTTTCTAGGTTCCTGGAAGGAATTAATTAAATTTACAATATTCTATGTGAAAAGACTTTTGAATGAATTCATGCTGAGAACTGAGGTGACATGAAAATATCAAAGCTATTCTCTTACTCTCAGTGGATATAGCATTTCAAATGATATTTATTCCAAGGGGTGTAAAATCTTGACTGAAAAATGTATACAGTCAAAACAGTATGGGGTTATTTAGAACCATTTTTAAGAAGACCATTACACTACCACCACCATATTTTACTGTTGGTTCTTTTTCTGAAATGCAGTGTTTCTGTAATGGGACACGCACCTTCCAAAGAGTTCAACTTTTGTCTCATCGGTCCACAGAATGTTTTCCCAAAATGTTTGGGGATCATCAAGCTGTGTTTTGAAAAATTGAGACAAGCTTTAATGTTCTTTTTGTTTAGCAGTGGTTTTCTTCTTGGAACTCTGCCATCCACGCCATTTTTGCCCAGTCTCTTTCTGATGGTGGAGGCATTAACTCAGACCTTATCTGAGGGAAGTAAGGTCTGCAGTTCTTTGGATGTTGTGGTGGGGTCTTTTGTGACCTCTTGAATGAGTTGTCGCTGCGCTCTTGTGGTAATATTGGGCGGCCGGCCACTCCTGGGAAGGTTCATCACTGTTCCATGTCTTCACCATCTGTGGATAATGGCTCTCACTGTGGTTCACTGGATTCCCAAAGCTTTGGAAATGGCTTTATAACCTTCTCCAGACTGATAGATCTCAATCACTTTCTTTCTCAATTGTTCCTGAATTTCTTTGGATCTCGGCATGATGTGTAGCT
>JAVSBV010006757.1:0-12736 GCA_033117975.1 Parotocinclus spilosoma
AAAACAGAATAGATTATAAAATGAGTCCTTAGTGGGAGGTCCTTGGCGGCACATCGTCTCCTAATGTCCAACCGATGTCCAACCGATGATCAACTTACTACAGTAATGTGCGTCAAAATTTATTTGTGCTATGTTTGCTCTCATGAATGTAGATGTATGGTCCTGTAAGGTTAAAAAACAATTCAATAGTCTTTCACTCGCGTACATCGAGAGCTTGCTATATCGATTGGAGTTTACTGAAGCAATCAGACATATCAGTATTAATTTGATATGTAAGCAGTAACCGGATCGTTTGACCATATTGCCTTTTGCAGAATGATCTGACTTCTTCTGAAGAGATACGAACAGATCTACCAACACAAAAAGGAAGTGTAGTAGGCAACAGGGCCCAAGCACAGATAGAATACATTAGTATGTTAGGGTTCAATATGGCAGCTAGCTAGACAATATGTGGTAGGTTTCTTTTTTTTATTTAGCTGAAATTCACATTGTTTGCTGCTCTAACAAACTTATTACAATTAATATCTTAGGAGGATGGACCCCTTTTTGAGTATTGGTTCTTCCAAGGTTTTTTAATTAAAATGTTTAGTTTTTTCATGCCACTGTTGCCCTCGGCTAGCTCAATTTGGGATTGACCACAGGACATAATCTAATATTGTAAAGATGCTTTGAGACAGTGCTCCGTTGCTAGAAGTGCTAAATAAATAAATAGGACTTGACTTTAGGCATCTGTGACATACAGTATTTATTATTTATTATTATTTGTTTATTATTATTTGTTATTTATAGACTTGGATGTAGGGTTTTTCCCCTTTTTCCTTCGTGCTAATGATTATATACGACTCATTAGAGGATAGTTAGGCAATACTGCAAAATGAAATCTTCCTTAATGAAATATTCCTATTTTTTGAGAATAGTGCATTATTATTTTTTTTGAAAGTAGCAGAAATGAGCACAGAATGATACTTTTCAGTACTCAATCATTCCAGGACACGTTGGTCAGTGACATTTTGAGTTCTGACTTTCAGCAGTGGATCACCCATGAATCATTCTTGTCCAAAGACAATAAGCCGTTCCAAAATTGTGAAATGTTTTCCATATCAAATGCATAACTGTGTACGACCTGGTAAACCACATGGGGTGGATATGTGACCTGCTTGCAAGGCATTATCATAAATGCATAAAATTACCCTCGTTATTTCCATTTTTATGTGAAATTTGCTCACGCAAGTCACGTTAAATGATGCATTTAGTGTTTCTGAAAGATTTATCCACTTTTATTTAGAATGTCTACTAAATAATCTTTCTCAGAACTGGTTCATCCTGGAGGACAGGATCATAATCTTACACTTGCATTGTGGTGTCTTCCCCCGTTCTAATCCTCCTTAATGGAATGAAGAGGTGTGTTTGCGGGACTGGTACTATCTGGATATTCTATATCTGGGTTGGGTTTTGCTGAAAGAAACAGAAGTGCAAGGCAGTGAAGGAGTTTGATGAAGGCCGTAATTACACCCAGTGATGGTGCTGCAATTAACCTGAATTCCTTCATGCTAATTCCTCTGATCTAAATGTGTGCCTGCATGTGTGCTAGTGTGGCACAGGGTGTTAGAGAGACTTTGGCTTGTGATTTTTGTGGCTTGTGAAAGAAACACGCGTTCACAGCTAAAATGCATAGATGACGAACAAGTGAGTTCCTGAACTTATAAGCAGGACCATGGTTCTGATTGCTGATGAAGTGACAGTTTAGAAGGTTGTTTGTATTAAAACCTTAAATTAGTTACAATATTGATATAATGATCATATATTAGTACTAAGTCTTGTGCTGTCTTTATAGATTAGCTGTCACCTTATTGAGAGAAAAGAGTGGACAAAGGCTACACGTGTAAAAAGGTTCCACGTGAAAAAAAGAGCATAATTTTTCACCCCATGTGGGAAGTAGGGTGGCTTGGTGGGTTCTGGGTTCAATCCCAGAGTGGAGTGACCTGGGTCATTTTTTGTGGAGTCTGCGTGTCCTTCTTGTGTCTGTGAGGTTTTCCTTTGTGTACTCTGGTTTCCTTCCACAGTCCCAAGACATACTTTAGGTTAATTGATTACTCTGAATCGGCCTGAGTTGAGTACATATCTTTTAACTAGTTTTGATATAGCCTTGATTGTTAATGTAATATTGTGTCGGTCATTGAATGGCCTTTGATTCTAAAGAGAGATGTTAAATAAGCAAACAAAATTTCACCGTACGCCACCTACTGGACTCTGCTCAAGAATACAACCCTTCCATTGCTTTTATTTCCCTTGTGCAAGCCATATGAAGTACGATACTTTAAGTCGCACAATTAGGGACTAGCTGTAGTACCAAATGCAAGTGTGTGAAAATGGCCCTAAAGTCTCAAGTAGTTTTAATTGTGCCCTGTCTTGTCCCCCGAAATGAATGTAGTAAGTGCTGGAGGCGATCCTGCATCTGTGTCAAGGTGGAGATCCCTTCCGGTATTGTAATAGCAAGAGGCATATTTCATAGGTCAGAATAGCCAAAGCAATAATAAACAGATTTCTTTTTGAAATCCTAGTAGTTGGCTGTAATTGTTATAGTTACACCATACTAGTATTACACCAGTATTAGAATCACAGACTGTGGCTAAGGTGTCTCCATTCCTGGGATAATCCAGGCACAGATCAGGAATGCTTGCACTTTAGAAGGCTGACATAAACATCCATCCACCCATCTATTTTTCTATACCCTCCGAATCCAGGGCAGGTTCACAGAGGGCCAAGAGCTATCTGGCAGCACAAACACATGGTTGGAACCAACACCGGACAGGCACCAGTCTATCACAGGGCATGTGAACACACACTCCGTCATACTGGGATACAGGATGCCAGTTCATCGGATATCTCTGGAATGTGGGACAAAACTCATGCAGACCCTGGGGGAATATGCAAACTCGCTCCACACAGGTGTTGTGTATTTAGGGTACTAGTGTCACTAAGATCAATTTATTTATTTATTTTTGGTTAGTGACATATTGCTTCCATTATCAAATGACTAAACATTTAAATATGCTTATTTTAGACTTATTTGTATCAGAGAAAGTTTGCTTTCTGACAGGCATGTGTGTTTGTTAAATAACTAATTGCTGTGCTCCATTATATCTGATCAGGAACAATAGAAAAATGTCTATAGGTATATGTGTAAAGTATTGGATGTTTTGCTTTCTGTGTTGTTCAACCCACCCATTAGTCTTGTAACTGAAGTTTCCAGGTCATAAATGTGTTTGGCTAGTTTTTGACATTTTATCGTTCCCTATAAAGCTGTGAACAAAAGTGTTCATTTTTATTCCAAACTGCAGTCCACAGCTGTCCTGAGTTTTATGCAAATTACACCCAGTCATGCCCATAATCTCCGTAATCTTCCTCTGTATCAGCCAGGCAGCATTTCATCATCTGTTTGGTACTGCTGAGGTATTATTTGTTTCCCAGAACAGAAAGAGGAGTGTTCAATACTCTGCCCATGCCTTCCACACTCGGCAGGTGATCAAACGCCACCCGGTTTGTCTGGAGCGTGTGAACTGCAACTCTTGTGACCCTTCGAGTCATGACCTTTGACTTCAACAGAGTGCTGGCAAACCCCCAGACCTCTGAGACACCATTCACTTTGGCCCTTTCATTTTTTGTTCCTTCTATGGCCTCTTTTAAACGCTTAAGTGCGGTGTTCTAATCAGGCATCCTATTTAAAGAGAACTCCTCTGGTGCTAAATATAGCTGTCAGGTTTCTCCTCTAAGCTCCTAACTGCTTCCGTCTGCCTCTTTGTGGCTTTGGGTTTGGAAAACAGCTACTTATGTTTGTATTGCTCATTCTGTCTATACTCTTATGCTTTGCCTGGGATACTAGCTTGTGTTTTAAGGTCAACATTTGGTCCCACACTGAAGGAAGAAATGTTCTCTTACCTGCAAAGCCATCCGTGCCTGGTGAGTGATTGTGGATAAAAACATTGGGCATGTGGGTGCGATATGAGAGCAGTAATGGCTGCAACAGATACATCTTAGGAACTTCAGAATGTGTGGAATGAACGGACTAAGCTGTGCTGATTCTTTCTTGTGAACGGGTTTTTGAGACGTTTCAGAGTTTACATTCAAAGTGGACTTGTCTCTGAGTGCTGCCAAAAGTATTTTTAAGTGTGAAATGGGTGAAAGGGATGATGTCAGATCGTGTGAAAGGATATGAGCTTTTGACGGAGAAGAGTTCATTTTGCGTTGTCGTGAGGAACGTTAGGTCTGCTGATTTGCAAGGTCTTCAGTCTTAGTTGCCAGACAAGAACTTTGAGGTTGTGTGTAGGCTGGTGAAAAAAGACCTACTCATTCATCTGTATCTTTCATCTACACTGTATGTCTTCTTGGGCAGGCATGGGTATTTTGTTAAACTTCAGTGATGGTTATGATATTTACGTGTAGTGTACGTTACTGTGTGTGTGTGTGTGTGTGTGTGTGTGTGTGTGTGTGTGTGTGTGTGTGTGTGTGTGTGTGTGTGTGTGTGTGTGTAATAATGGAGAAGACGTGTTCACAATCTACCATGATCTTTAGATGCGTACCAGATTGCAAACATTTGAGAAATTTCTATTTTAAAATAACTACATATGCTGTTGCATAGTGTTTTGAATATAGAGAAATGTATTTAGCATTCAATTAATAATGTCTTAAAGATTTTAATAATATATTATGGGAAATATAAATCTTGACTCAAAAGACGCTGTACAGTGCTGCCTGATGTATAATGTTACAGTATACGGTACTGTGTTAAATTCTAATCAAAGTATTTTACACAATTTTGTCTGCTTACTATGTTAATTGTGTATTTACATACTGGTAGCGTATTGTTTTACTGCACTCCAGCGAAATCCGTTTTGCTTATTTTGCCCAGTTACTCATATAAGTCAATCAATGCTGTTAATACAAAAGCAGAGGTGAGGGTTAAAGAGCAGAACCCTGGGTTTGCTCGCTTGCACGTTAGCTCATGATCAGTATAAAGGCTGTTCAAACTCAGTTGATGTGTTTAGAGACAAACGGGCTATAAATGGTGTTAAATGTATATGCCTGTCCTATTGTAGGTAGTATCCTTTTATGTCTCCCCACGACCTGTATATTCTCTCTCAACTATAACTGTGTGAACTGGTTTACATTCACTTTTCAGTGTCTGTTGCATCTGGCCAATCTTCTGTGTCCTACTGCTTTTGATAAACGAGTAAGACTAAGAGCCTAGTTACAACTCCTGTTAGAGCTGTTTCAGGCATGCACCTTTGGAGAGAGACCCCAGGCCAGGCCCTGGAGGGATTATATGTCACAGTTGGCTTGGGAATGTCTGGGTAAGGATAAAGGAAGTCTGACATTTCCACCCTGTTGTCACTGCGCCCCTCACCAGGAAATGCATACGGAACCTGAGAGCAGTTCACTAAACTAATTTTATATTTAACCCCAACCTTAACTGAACTGTGATCCCTAACTTGATGTCTTAAAAAAACAAAATGAGAGTATAGAGTAAGATTATTAATAGCTTTCTTCAGTGACAGTAACAACACTTCTAGTCTGCTATTCTAACAAAGGTTAGAATAACAAATGTATGATTTTTGCACAATTCATTTTAGCTTTATTTATTTTATCTATATGGGAGTCTTTGAACAAGTAGGATGAAAAAACTGACTGGACTTTAGATACAGTGATGCTTAAATATTTGATTATTTTGGATATTTCTGCATAACGATTTTCACATAAACCCTTAAAGTAGATTGAGAATCCAGTTCACATGATGAATTATATTTATTTATTGAGGAAAATGATCCAATATTGCATATATGTGAGTGGCAAAAATATTTAGACATGCGTTTAATTTGACGGTGATATTTAAGAAAAACAGTCAATTCCAGAATATAACTATTCCACCTGTGAAACATGGTGGTGGTTGTATAAAAGTTTGGGCCTGTTTTGCTGCAACTTGTCTGGCATTTGGCATTGACCATGTCACATCCTGCTCTTACTCAGAAGAATGTATCCTTAGTAGAAATGTTGGATTAATGTATGGATTAAAATTCCTGTTTGTGGAGGACTACTCAACAATTACTATAGACTTTTACGTGCAGTCACTGATGGGCGGCACGGTGGCTTGGTGCGTATCCCTACCGCCTCCCAGCAAAAAGCTTGTGGGTTCGATCCCATGGTAGAGTGGCCTGGGTGCTCCCTGTGTCTGCTTAGATTTACTCTGGGTAGTTATTGGTGCATAAGGTGGTCACATCAGATACTGAAAGGTTCGAATACTTTTGCCACTCATAGATCTGTAATGTTAGGTCATTTTTATCAATGAATAAATGGTGTGTTTTGTTTGTTTAATCTATTTTAGGAATCTAAATTGGATGTTTTAAGTCATATTTATGCAGAAATCTAGAAAAGCTATAAGAATCACAGACTAGCAAGCCACACCATGTAGAATTTAGAGACTTTGCGATCGATATTGCATGTCACTGAATAAGCTTAATGAATCTTTTTCATGCATATGATTTTTTTTTTTAAACTGAAGTATCTGATCAGTACCTTGACTTGAATGCATGTTGGCATACCATGTGATCTGCAATTCTTTCTCATTGCTTCCTCGTGCTCCTCCCTCTCGCTCTGTCTTTATTGTCTTGTTTTTGTGAGTTGTCCTGAGGTTTTGGAGGCTTGGCCTGAATGAATGGCTATTGTTTAGTCTGTACCAAAGAACTGTTGTCTCTTTTTAGGGTCTTTAGGAGACATACACCAAACTTTTTTTTGTTTTTGTTTTCTTGCTGGATTGTACTGGTTCTTCTTGTGACTGTAGAAACTTTTATGGTGTGATGTTAGCATCCCAAGACAAAGCATTTCTAATCTTCGCTTGCTCCTTGCGTGTGGGTGAAAGACAGCAAGTTAAAATCATTGCGAGTAAGATTGTGTAAGCTTGCATTCGTACATAAGGAAGAATTAGCTAACTCTCTGATTTCTCACCACACATTACTCTATTTAGAAATTTAGAAATCTTGACATGTTTGCTGTGGCATTTACAACTTTGAACTATGCTGTAAGTATGGCCACTGTAGTTTCTCACTATAGTATTCTCATCCCAGACATTGACTAATGGGATAAAGATCTTGTGCGTGGTTGAATAAATATGAACCTCAAAGCCAATTATGTTGCTGTATAAATGTGTAACAGTCTTTCCTGGAAAAACAGTTGTAACATTAGAAGTGTAGAGTTTACTTGTATATGGTCTAATGAAACGACATCATGAGAACTAATATCTCTGTAGATATCATGAAAGCAGGATAGTCTGTGTAACCCTGAAAGTGTTGGTTTTCGAAATGTGAAACATGGTGAATTGGGAAATTGCTGGTTAAAGATCCAACAAATAAAAGATTCTCAACATTTACAGTTGACAAGAAATTCTCACACCTGTATTGTTGTGTATTTATGTTTATTTTAGGCATTCGTACTAGGGATGGGAGTTGTGGTCAGAATGTACTACAGGTTGAGTCAAAAGTCACAGGACGTCACATGCTATGTCGTGGATTTTATTGCGGCCTGCCACAGCAGTTATAGAGGTTTCTTTGTTGGTAGCAGTCTTTGGACGAGCACTACGTAGCTGGTGGTTCACAGTGCCAGTTTCTCAGAATTTGACTATGAGGGATGCAACAGTGCAAAATTTGTGGTCTTTCTGGGTGCCAGCTCTTGAAGTGATCCGGCAGCTGCGTTCCTCACAGCTTTTTCCCCGCAATTTGGAACTTTTATGTTGATAACCACTTTCTGTGTTTGAACCACAAGAGATAAAGCATCCGGGACCCACACAACAGATTACAGGTTCCTCTTCTGCAACGGTTTTAGAGGAGATCCTTGCCCCTAAAATGAACCGCTTTCCTGCCTTCCTTCCTTATATCTCTTGTAAACAGACTGAAATCCCCTACCTATTCTACCTGAGGTAAACAAGATTCTGTAGTGTAGATTTTATATGCAAAGCTTTACTGGTTCATTCATTTCTTGTCTTTTTTTAATGAATTAATTTTTTTTATTGTCCCACGGTATACCGTATATATATATTATATATCGTATCACTAAACCCTATTCTTTTTTTTTTTTACCTTACCGGCTTAGGTTGGTTGTGACTTCTTCAGAAATATTATTTCTTTTGCAGTTTCTGCAAAATTTACAGCAGCTTGTATATGCTTATGCAAACTCGATGCTTAAAGCGAAAACAATTTAGGTACATATTATTTAGGAATTACTTTTGATTTGTCGTTTTGAGTGCTCACACAGCAGTTTGCAAGTGATCAAATCTGATTTGTCAGTTCAGACAGCATTCAAGAGCAATCAGGTCAGTGCTTTGTAGCTTTGAGCACGGGTGGTTCATCGTGTCTGATTTTCATCTTATGGGATTAGGGATATTTGAGTGGGTGTGCAATGTGGTGTAGTAACCTTTGTTGTGTCTCACTCAAATTGAAACCAAGTACTGACCAAGTTTAAAATACAGTTGTGATGTACACAGTTAACTATAATGACTTAACTATATTATTAAAATGTTTTATTCCTATTTATGTGCACATATAGCCTTCTAAATATTATATTAAGTCTAAACCATCTGTTTGCATTGTAATGTATATCTGACTTTTAAAGTTCTCTCTGTATATTGATGGGGAAAAAAAGAAAAACGTTACACTCAGTGGTAAGACCAGTTAGACTTGAGGCACATGTCTAGAAATCCCGAATAAATCTAGAAATAATTGGCAGATATAAAAATTCAAGTTCTGTGTGTTTGCCATTTGGAGTGCTGGTTGTTTTTCTTGTTTAGCTCAAATGTAATAAGCCAGAAAATGATTAGATTTAAGCTGCCTGTCTGAACATTATTTATGGACAGACAGATAAGTGTAACATAGTGGAACCACTTTCCTACACAGCACACAGCTTGTTGTGACTGTTGTATAAGCACTATGCTTAAGCTGATAATAAAATTAAACAATTATTCTTTTAACAATCAGAATGATAAAGCATGTTATTGTGATGAGGAGTATTACAGCATAGCGTGTGCTTTTTTAACAGTGGTTATTTGCTTGCCATATGGCCTACTTAGTTCTAATATTAATTTATAATAGTACAAAACATTTAAACAGCATAACGTAAATATTTTGGGGTTTAAAGCTTTGTAACATTTCTTTATTCAGTCCGTTGTAGTTATGGGTTAGTGTTTTTTGCATCACTGGCGCTCTGCTGATGTGATATTGTCATGTAAATGTAAAACATAACATAACATAACACCATGAAACAGTTCTTTATTTCACATTGGTCTCATCTGACCTGCTGCCTATTGCTTTGCACAGTCACTCGTTGTGTGTATCGTCATTCCTCTTCAGCTTGTTACTGACTAAAACTGCTCAGGACCCTTAAATCTGCCATGGAGTTTACGTGCACTTAATAGTCCAGTCATAATTGACTTCTGCAGTTATCTGGTTATTCAAGTGGTCATGTAAACAATATACTCTTGTCTAAACATTAGATTAAGAAATCTGGTAACAAGAGCTAGATTTGATCTCAGTAATCAGATTTCTCAGCACATTAATTCTCATAGCTGTCAATGAATTGGCTGTGGAATCAACACGGTTGACAGGTCCTCCTATTCTAAAAAACCTTGCTTTTTGTGGCTTTTTTTTTCTTCCAAAGACCTGGTCCATAGTTCTTTCACGGTATCTGGCAACCTTAAAATTAAATGCAGAACGGATTCCAAACACTTAGCTTTTAACCAAACACAAACTCTGAAAGGCAGTATATGCATGCATTTTATAATAGAATAATGAAAGTTTGAAGTTTCGTCACAGCGTTCTGTGAGATTATTGACTGGTTGCACAGTATAAATCGGATTATTGCCCGTGTCATGTAAACCAAGCTTTCCAATTATTGCATTCGTAAACTCTGTCATCGTATTACTAACAAAGTCTGATTATTAAATTCATATAAACTCACTCACTCATTTTAACATCGAGTGCTTCTCTGTAATTGTTTGGTTAAGAACAAAATATTACCACACTGTCATGCTAGCATTCGTCTTATAAACAAGCTCAAACTTTTTACACTTTACAGGAGAAACTCCCATACCAGACTAATACTTTTTTTCATATACACCAGCATTTATTGGCAGAGTGAAAATATACACTATCAAACTGACATGCAAAAATTGTAGATTGTGTACATGCTATAATTTAATATACTTTTGGTCTTTATTTAGTTAACATCTAGGCTACCATGGAGGATGGGTCCCCTGTTGAGTCTTGTTCCTCCCAAGGTTTCTTCCTACCATTTTAGGAAGATTTTCCTTGCCACTGCTCAACTTGGGATTGGCCTTTTAGGAAAGTGTAATATTGTAAAGCTGCTTTGAGATAATGCTCCATTGTAAAAGGTGCTATATAAATAAACTTGAATTGAATTGAATTAACGCATCTGCTGATGTTCTGCATATATATCGAAACATTAGGTGCAATCTGTTCTATTGAATAAAATAAACCAAATTCTAGAGTATTAATATCTATCCATCTTGTGTATTAACCATGCACCAGAATTATTGCAGAAAAGCAACAGCTACGGTACATGCAGCTCAGACGATATTGCAATTTAAAGAAAATAAACATGATTATTTAAATATTGCAATATTCTCTTTATTAATATTATTAACCCCAGTTTAATAGTGCTTAATAGAAAACTATAAGCTTATTATTCCTGTTAGCAACATTAACCTCCGAGTCTTGGCTTAAGTTGCTGTTGACCAGAGATGTAGTTTATGCAAGTCTTAGAATGACATTTTAATTGTGTGTGTTTAATCAAGGTAAACTCTTTTTACTCTTAAGTTTTCCATTTACTCTGTTTGCTTTAACAGCCTTCAGGCTCACTGTATCTCTGTCGGGACAGGAAAGCAATAGCTTTGGTAAATTATGTATGATCCTCATTAAGCTGTATGTCACCATCAGAGCATACAGCAAGAAAGGATTGTCAATAATGTAGTGATGTTGCATGATGAAATCAGTCATACTGGGTGTAATTGATTACTGCATGTACATGATATAGTCATTGTAATAATCTCATGTAATAGAATGTCACAATTGAGTAGCTATGAAAACTTAAAAACCTACTTTGGATGGCAACAACATATGGTGTGATCTCAATACAATTTAAAGAATGTAAACTGAGAGCCTTTTTTTAAATGACAGTGTCGCTGTGTTACACATCAATAATGTAACATATTTTCAACTACAAATTATTCCACCAAGTAGCAGCATAACTGTTATTCAAGCCACCTAGGCTGGTGTGATATGATGAGTAGATCTGTTCTGCCCAGTCTTGGATCACAATATCCAATCATGTTGACTCTGATTTTATTAGATTGTTAATTGAGCAGGCTTGCTATGTTACATTTGAATTCACTCTTTGTAAATAGTAAATACATAGTTAAATTTTCATGAGGTTTACTCAATAAATGTATATTATGTAGCTAAATTCATTTATGATTTTAAAAATGTGCTGCAACCGTGTTAAGTTTGTGGGCGGAAAACTGTCACGTTGCAAATTGCCATTTTTTATTTAAAGAAAGTGAAAAAAAGTTATATTATCAATTCAAATGAGCAGATCTGAAATACCTTTTAATAAAAATATCTGTTGGTCTTGGTATTTAGTACTTCAAATGTACTTTTTATTTATCCCAAAAGTAAGTTGCCTTTGTAGTTTCACACGGCATGCGATTTGTAGCTTAATTATTTTGTATTTTATTGTGTATTTGTATGTTTGTTTTACATTAGTTGTTTACACTTTGAATGCAAGTCATGTTTATTGATTTATTTGTATTTTTTTTATTGCATATTATAACATTTAAGTTTATTAAATCACATTTTCTTTCAATGACCTATAAATGGGTTACTGTGCTAGAATTATTAATATTGTTTATTTTTGTTGTTACATTCTTCAGAAGCATATTTGTTATACATTTGTACTCTGTTTTATGTTCAGATTAATTCTTATGTTTTTGTTTTTTATTATTATTTTGCTTTAGTTACAGCCTCATGTTAGACAGTGAGGTATGAAGACCTGTGATATAGGGTTGGTACTTTTAAAAAGAATGCCCAGAGTTTGGGAATTGAAAGAGAAAAACAGGGATTGGTGCATCTCTAATTTTCATTCGTTAATAAATGATTTTTTTTTGTTTAAACTAATGCAATACAGTGGTGTAAAAAAGTGTTAGCCCACTTCCTAATTTCCTGTTTTTTTGCATGTTTGTCACACTTTTGGAACATCAAACCAACTTAAGAAAAACAAAATAAAGACTTTGGAGTGGCCTAGTCAAAGTCCTGACCTGGATCCTATTGAGATGCTGTGGAATGACTTGGGATGAAAGACCGTTCATGCTCGAAAACCCTTAAATGTAACTGAATTAGAACAATTCTGCAAACATAAGTGGGCCAAATTTCCTCCAGAACGCTGTAAAAGACTCATTGCAAGTTATTGCAAACGCTTGGTTGCAGTTGTGGCTGCTAAGAGTGGCCCAACCATGTATTAGCTTTAGGGGGCAATCACTTTTTCACACAGGGCCATATAGGTTTGGATTTTTTTTCTCCCTTAATAATAAACACATTCATTTACAATTTGCATTTTGTGTTTACTTGTGTTGTCTTTAACTACTATTTAAATTGGTTTGGTGTTCCAAAACACTTAAGTG
>JAVSBV010006768.1:0-12735 GCA_033117975.1 Parotocinclus spilosoma
TTGTGTAGAATTTTGAGGAAAAAGATTAATTTAATACAATTTGGAATACGGCTGTAACGTAACAAAATGTGGAAAAAATAAAGCGCTGTGAATACTTTCCGGATGCACTGTACGCCAAACTTAAACTAGGTAACCAAAAGGAAGTGTTTAAACTATTTTGGTCTTTAAATGTTTTTGTTTTTTGTAGGGATCATCAAAATGTCCCCACAAGGCAGAAAATGTCAGATTCTTTCGATTAGGCCAGACGTTTTCTATTGCTTGTTTCTCGGATGTCCCTACTTAAGAATCTACTGAGGAGGGAGGAAAAAATAAAAATAAATATCTATTTCATGGGACATAAAGTCCACTGGATGACTAAAACACCTGCTAAGCACATGTTTTTTTGTTAGTATTAGTATTGTGGTGTTCCCTGTAGTCATATGCCACGACATAGCACCTGTAGGTTCTGGGGGAATGGTTTTAATGGTTATGGTTGACATCAACAATTTGAACCAGATCTTTGAAGGGTTTACATTTAGAAAAAACCCTGAAGGCAGTATTGTTGCATCATTACTGTCTATATTAACATCTGGATTAAGATTCTGAATGGTCAAAATGTGATAAGTAATGTAAAACAAGTAGTTATTTCTTTAGATAACTGTACTTCCCTTGATTATTTCTGTAACCTAATATTTTTTTACTTGGCAAGTTATATATTGTAATAGTGTTATTATTATATATAGTATAGGTTTGCAGACATGTTTTTAAAAGATAAGTGGTGAAGTGGAGTGTTTAAAAGATGTACTGCTCTAAAATGGTGAATCTGCAGTTGTAATTCAGTTCTAAAATAATCAACTAAAATAATCAACTTAATAAAATACAGAGATAATCTCCCTATGTACGAGTAATCCTGTCCAGACAGAGCTTAACACAAGTTCTTGTACTGTTGAGTGTAGGGGTTGATGGCATATGTGATGTTAAAGATCCATAGCCATAGGTAAAAAAAGCATTATTACATGAACTTGTTAAGTTGTAAATGAGGTTGGCTATATGCTTTGCTACTATTAAGCTTTGATAAGGAATTTTAAGTCTGTCATAAGTGACTTGTTGAAAGGGAGTAATAGATTTCTGTATAAATTATAGTGATAGGGCTAGTCCCCACAGCATAACTATCACGATGATCCAAACGCCTACTCACAGACTTAATGTAATGTCCTTGACTTACTCTTGACTATCTTGTTATAAATGTGCATGATCTGGGGTATGTTGGATGTGAACAGCAGGTCATGGGTATACGTTAAATGCAGGGCAAATGGAAAACGTGCAGACCTGAGCAGTATTGACCAAGGGCCAGTTTGTTATAGCCAGGTGACTGGGTTGGAGCATTACTGAAGCAGTGATTGTTCTGAAACTGATAGTATTCTGCAAAAAGACAAACGCTGAACTGCTAACAGTGTCTTGGGTGGCCAAGATTTATCAATGCATAAGGGAAAGAAACACACTATTTAACACATGCACACCGACCACAGAGGAGCAACTATGCACACAAGTCTGTAGAATTTAAACTGTTTGTAAGGTAGTGTTACATTTTATGCAGAATAATTGTCATAAACACGTTTTGTCCATATTTCCTGCAGTTGCTTCTTGTTGAGATCTGTATCTCATTGTCTATTGAATACCTATGCCTTACACTCATATTAATGCCTTTTCTTGGTTTTATAGAATCTTTTTTGGTAGTTAAATTGAACCTTATCCTGGAAAATGTTCCCTGTTCACATAGGCCTTTTGATGAATATTTTGTGTTGGCTGAAGAAATTATATTAGATGATAAAAATCATGGAGGCATAACGGACTGAAAAATAGTTAGCTGTAGCCCTGTTTATTTTAATGAGATTTGATCACTGGAGCATTGTCCACCAGGAAAAGTGGTCCTTGAGCACTGCCATCTTTACTTATTTCCACAGAACCAAATAGGGGCTAATGAGCTTAATCACAAATATCAATGTGACGTTTCACACTAGAAACATTGTGGCTGAATGGAGGGAGTAACAGCTTTGTATGTTTCATGCCAGACCTAAAGAAGCATTTACTGTAAAATGGATCAGAGCTGAAAACTAACTTCAAATATAGCCTGATATGTCACTGTTTCTTTATCTACAAAGGAAACAAATGATCTTTAAAGCTAGTTGGATATGTCCGACCAGCCAAACACTTTCTCCCTGGGTAAAAGCTGTAATTGTTTTATTTTTATGTTGCTTATTTTGAAACTCACATATCTGATTATGTAATGATTCATCTTATAAAACAATGGAACCCAAGCTGGTACAGGGAAAGGTTTACTGATTAGGCACTGTGTCTGTGAAAGGCAGAACAAAGTAGCATTGCTCTAGGCTGGCTGATGAATTTCAATAGGAACACTCTGCTTATTTTTGACATCGTTTGTTACAGGGTTCAGAGCAGAAAAGCACACGCATGCACAGTTTTAATTTAAGTCAGCTTTAACTTGGGGTATTGGCTGCGTGATTGAAATTCAACTCGCGTTTCTAAAGGACTCATAACGACACACAGACGGCATCAGACTAGTAGCTGTGCTGTCGTTCACTCTGCAGACTTGTTTTACTGATCACACACCACGCATGTGTGTGCGATTGTGTACTCGCTGTAGTGGCGTAGAGCCACACGGAGTGCATCTTTAGCTGTGCTTAAACACCGGCCCGTGAAAACACATTCTGCAAGCCGGACATTGACCTTGCTTTCTCTCCCGACCTGTGTGTGATAGAGTGTGACAGGAGCAGCAGAGAGAGGGGAGTCTGTATGTGTATGTGTGTTTGTGTGTGGTGGAGGGAGGGGTGAGCAGTGGGGTGTCCAGCACTTAAATTGCCTGTTTATTTCCAGTCACTGCATCATTTAAAGAGAGGAGGTAGAAGCAGTCGTGTGTGTGTTGTGTGTGTGTTGTGTGTGTGTGTGTGTGTGTGTGTGTGTGTGGGAAGGGTAGGTGTGAGAGATTTAGGAAATTCAGATAAGGATGTATGTTGAGCGAGCAAAATGGATTTTTATGGTGTGTGAGGGAGGGACATGGGGGGTGGGGGATAAGGATGAGCATTGGACCATGATTATTGGTGCATATGCGTGTTTGCATGTGGGCCAGGTTTATATGTCATTGTGAGGACTGTGTGTGTGTGTGTGTGTGTGTGTGTGTGTGTGTGTGTGCGCGTGCCTTGTCTTTCTATGCTGTTGAGGGCTGAATGTCCTTACAATGATTGGAAAACCTTTCGCTTATGAAAATTATTTTTCCCATTTCTCACTATTTGCTTCTTTAGAATAAAAAAAATGTTTTTTGAAAAACTAAAATAGCTAAAAGATTAGTAAGGTGAAGATTAAAGTTACGGGTACTTGCAGCATTAATAGCTGCAGTGATGCTTCATTGTCGTGTGTGTGTGTGTGTGTGTGTGTGTGTGTGCGCGCACCATGTGTGTACCATGTCATGCTACACTTGTGAGGACCAAATTTATTTACACTGAGTGCATTTATGTGCAATGAATAATCTAATAACTGCACATTTTGACAGATTTCTGATTAACGACTTTACAAGCCCTTGAATAATCAGATAATGGGAAATATCCACTTTGCACAACTTGGATTTTATATACACAATCAGATTTAGCAGTCAGCCATCAATTTAATAGGATGTGACATAAATTTTAATTTTTAATATTAAATAATTAAAGTATTTATCTTCTTGGGTATGTACTGCATTCGAGAGTCTTCACAAACTGTTCAATAGCCAATAGTTGCTGTGTTTAATTCAAGACCTGGCTGATTGAAATTGACTCACTGGAATACAGTGAGAAAACCAGTTACTGATGTAAAATCCAGCTCCTAATATCAGCTTTCTTAAATCTGGTTTGTAGACTGAATAGCAGGAGTTTTGACAATTTGTTCACAAAAACTAGGGGCTATTTAGCATATAGCACACGTGTATGTGTGTGCGTGATTGAGGGGGGGGCAGTGATTAGTGGGGCTCAGCTGGCTGAATGGATCTGTCTGAGAAGAGCAGCAAGCTCCTTCTGCTTTCTTTGTCTCCCTTATGCCACCAGCAACAGGGGTTAAACACCCTTGCCTCCTTCTCAGATCCGTCTCACACACACATTACACTATGCACATATGTCGTTTAAATGTAAATAGGACAGGAATGTATGCAGACCTTGAGGCACACTTCATCAGCACCCAGGGAAAATGTATTCCGCGGACACAAGCTTGTCTGTGCATGAACGATATTTACGTGGTAAGATCCACATGCATTATTCATACATTAGGAAAATGTTTCTTCTCACAGCTTGCCAGTCAAACAGTCTCCATCCTTCAAAAATCTTCTGTCATAATCTTTCGTTCTGTCTGCCTCTCTCTTTCTCTCTGTCTGTCTCGACTCTATGAAAACCGGCTCCGCTCTTAGCGTCTTCGCTTTCTTCTTCCTTCCTCTATTCAATCTCCCCTCACGCTGCCCTTGAACTGGCTTTTATCCTGCGCTCTTCTCCGCTGAATGTGCCATGTCAAAGCTCATCTCCTACGGCACTTCTAAACGGGTGTGGACGGAAAGAGAGGGAGATGTATGAACGGCTCAAAAATGGCACTTTTTTCAAAGGGTGGCCAAGAATGGAAAAAAACTAGGGATGGAACGAGGGATTTATTCAGGACTCCCAATGACTGAACTGGAATCAGATTAGACAGCGAGAGAGGGAAGGGGAGAGGAGGGTGGCTGGAATGAGAGAATAAGCAGGGGTAAATTGAGCGTCGAGCTCTGCATATGGGTGACTCTTAATTATCTGAGCTGAAAGCTTTATTAGGAGCGTTCAGTCGAGGAGAACAGAGCGCAAGGGAGCGTTCCTTCCATCTTCCTCGTCTCTCCTTCCATTCCTTTTTTCCATTTCTCTCTTGATCAGGCTCAGCACGACTACAGTGGACATGTCCCTGGCTAAGTAAGACACCTGCTTGACTTTAACTCACTCTGACACTCCCTTTCCTTTTGCTCCAATTTCTCTATCTCTCTCTCTCTCGTTCTGAAAGGCTATTATCCTGGACCTGTTAGGAGTCTGGTCACATCATACTTTGTCTCCTAGTCATATGCAGCTTACTGCAGACCTCATTTTTATACCAACTCACTGGTGTTGAGTACCTAAACACAGTTTCTATGTAGCTACATTTACATCCATAGGGTTTAGCACAATTATATATGTTTCATTGTACAATGGAAGCGGTTGTGTTCCAGGCTTCTTGCACAATTGCTCAACACATAAACAAGGCAATTAAAACGTGCCCTTTGACACCTAATACCTGCACATCAATTAAAAAAAAGGAAACCAAAGTAAAAATAATCCACCAATGTTGTTTTATGCTGATTCATTCCGATTTTAAAAAGTGATAAAAAACCTTCCTCTGAAATGTTGGTCCATATTGACATGACATATTGACATAACCTCTCGTTCCATGCCATCTCAGAGGTACTCTATTTGATTCAGATCTGGTGACTGAGGATTCAGGAGTCATTTAAGTACAGGGATTTCATTGTCATATCCGAGGTACTAGTTTAAAAAGATTTTTTGTGAAAGCGTGATTTATCCTGCTGGAAGTAGCCATCAGAAGATGATGCACTGTAAAGGGATTGACATGGACCGTAGGCAGGCAGGCAGGCTGGGACATCTAATTAGTTGGTATTAAGAGTCCCAAAGTGTGCCAATAACACACCAGCAGCCTAAACTTTTGATAGAAGGCAGGATGGATCCAGGCCTTCTTGTTGTTTATGCCCTGTTCTGATCCTACCATCTGAATGTCACAGCAGAAATCGAGACTCGTCAGACCATGCAACATTTCCTGGTTTTCCAGTTTTCTGTTGTCTAATTTTGATGATCCCATGTGAATTGTAGCCTCAGTTACCTGCACTTAGCTGACAGGAGTGGCACCCGGAGTGGTATTCTGCTACTGTAGTTCATCTGCTTCAAGGTTTAATATGTTAACTCGGTTGTAACAATTGATTAAGTTACTCTTGCCTTTCTATTAGAACTGGTGCTTAGTGGATGTTTGGTTTTAGCAGGATGTATTGAACAGGTACATACATACATGTCCAGGGCTGTACCATTTAGCAACCAGACTGGGCAAATAATTTCTTATCGTCTTGCTAAAACTTTCAATAAGCACCTTCCCTAAACTATTAGTACAAATCTATACAATCTCGTAGTGTTAAGAAACATAACATGATATTTCCATTGACTGAAACAAAAATGCCCAAAGAACTGGCCTGGGAAGGCAGCTGTGACATTCTTTTGCCATCTGCCCACCGAGATTCATCCATTACCCTGCCAGATGGTGGTTTGCATTATAACACTCCAGCCGATGCCCGGCATTGTGCGTGGTGATCTTAAAATTGTCTACAGCTGCTCAGCATTAGACTTTATCCAGAGTGAATTAAGCTGAGTTAATTTAAAGGAAATTTCTCAAGGGTCGATCATTGGCGACTCGAGGGAGCTTTGTTTTAAACTCACCAATTAGTATTGCAGAGCCTTAACCATCAAGTCACCACATTAAAGCGTTTCCAGAGGCAGTTTGGAACTCAGTAGTGAGTGATGCAACCAATGCTAAAATATTTCTGTGTATTACTCACTCTAGATTCTGTGAGTTGTCTTTCTCTTTTTGTTTGACATCTGCTGTTATGTCCATGACTTCTCCTTCGAAGGAGGAAGGTCCCAGGGCAAGAGTACCTCCTCAAAGCCCACAGCTCCTGACCGCTTCTTGGCACTTGACTACAGCGATAATAAATCCACAGTAATGGAATAAGCTTGCCGCATCCCGCCACCATCTGTTTGCTTAGCACCTCGTTCGACTGGACATTTGTGTAGTGGTGAAGAGATTTTTCTCTGTCCAAGCTTCCTTTCCTCTGGCTTAAGACTTCCCTTTTCACTTTACTTTAACAACATTTACTGGTGAATTTGACGTCTGTAGCTTGGCACAAATATGACCAACAGACATCCTGGTGAGCCTCTATTGTGCCAGTGATGGTCTGTGCAGGATGCACGGCTATATGGTTTATATTGTGCAGCAAGTTGATGTGAATGAAATACAGGCAAGAATTTTTTAACAACTATTTGTTTAACGTTCCATTTTACTTCAACCACCAAGGTATTAACACTTATAATGGGAAAAAAATTTATAATGCGAAATAAAACCCTGTCTTCTGGCTTTGGACTAAACATCTGGTCAAAGTGAAAAGGTTTAGCATGTGTATTTTAACTGTCTTGAATATTATCATCGCATTAAATACATAAATAATACATCACGGTTTGTATTCCGTATGGACACTTTGTTTGTTGCTGTTTTCTCTGCCAAGAATACCTGAAATGGAACTTGCACTTTGCTTAAAGGTTTAAAGGTGATATTAATGGTGTCTTTGTACTGCCAGAAGTTTGGAAGCTGTGAGGAAACCCACACAGTTGTTAGACTATGATTTACTTTACACAGAAGTTTCAAATTCCATACTTTCTATTTTTGCAACACACATTCCATTACAACACAAGTCAAGTCACATTCATTTATGTAGAGCTGTTTACAATAGTGCATTGTTTCAGAGCAGCTTGATCCAGGGGTCTATGAAGCTTTGAGTTGACAGTGTCCAGTCAAGGTGTAGAAAATGGTCTGAATAGTTATGTCCAAGTAAGTTTTTTTACTAGATCATGTGTGTGCGTGTGTGTGTGTATATATATATATATATTTTTTTTTTATTTCTCATAATTGGTTATTGATAACAGAATTGTATTTTAGTACAAGGCTGCCAAAAATTGTAAGGGTCTGAAGATTTGCTAAAACAACAAAACTAAAAACACTAATGCCTTTTGCATGGTACTGTATTTATCAGAAAAATCCACAAACCTGATATTTAGTGAAGCATAGTCAGGAAAAATGCTTACTCCGCTATGGTCCACATTCCAAAAATGATGGATGGAATCAAATAGAAGGTGATATTAATAGACACTTCCTTTAGAATCCTAAACATCGACCACAATTAGCAGAGTTAGATTGTGACAAATAATATCAAGGTAACAATCTGTATAACAGTATTAGGAGGCATTTCGCTCCTGTAGTCAAGATCAAACCCACATCTCTGGAGCCTAGTAAACCCAAATTCCTCCTGCTGCACCACTGTGACTTCCTGCCATTTCTACAAACTGTTTCTTTTTATTAACTTCATTTAATTATGTAGGTATCCTTGATTTTTTTTTTGGAGCCTAGTCAGGACGAAACATTTACAGAAGATGGAAAAAATCTTAAAGTAAATTCTGTTTAGAAGAGTCAAGAGACTCATTCATATTCTCTATTTTATAATATTTATTATTTTTATTGTATAATAATCTATAATTGTATATTCTCTTTTTAGTATATTCTCCATAATCTTGTATTTTAATTCATTATAGTCAATATTTTATTTACATTTGTTTCTTTATAAAAATAATAATTTATATTTTTAGGTAGTTTAAATGTATTCTTCCATATAACATCTAAGGTGCCCTAGGAGGCTGGGACACTTTTTGAGTCTTGGTCCTTTCTTCTTCACATTTTACATTAACATTGTAACAAAATCAGATTTTTTAAGATGTTTTAATGTGGCCTATACTGGACAAAATACCAATGCTTCACGGCACTGATTTGTCTAGAGGTAAACACTCAAAACATCAGTAACATGCACTTATTAAACGGCATGCTAAAAAGGGAACATTACTTGATTTGCATCCTTGGTTTATTTCAAGCTTTTTTTAAAAACATTTTTATTGGTGCTGACAAAGCGGCTGCGATATTCAGATTTTGTTTGCACTGAGACATCACCCCATTTATTTATGAGATCTATTACATTGGTAACCCACCACTGAAAACCTCCCTCACTGCTCTCATTTTCAGTTCATCTTATTGCACATTTATAATGAATGTTGAGATGGAATTACACATGATGAGATTGCGTAAAGTCTGATCTGTATGTTATATTGCCATGTTTTTTTTTATCTCTATCGGATTTCAATACCATATAAAAACTGAAAATGTCAGATTAAATGTGTTTTTTTCTGTTCACACTGCCACAAAGATAACACATTGTTTTACGTGACTTTTCAAAATAATGTGTAAATGTAGTATTCGAGAGTTTTTTCATGACACTGTCACCATAGGCTTCCTCAGTTCGGGCTCTGGTCCTAGGTGAGTTGCTTTGAGACAATCCTCTGTTGTAAAAAGCGGTTCTGTTCCAAGAGCAAGTTTGCCTTTCCAAAAGTTTGTATGCCCAACATATTTAGACTAATACATCCAACTTGTGAGGCTCCGACACCTGATCTCAATTGCTTTCATTTTAGTGTCCATTATTATGGTTCGCTGTTTCTGAATGAGCTCATGACTGCTTTTACGATTAATACCAGACATTCTGGATTTACAATAGCACCATAATTACACAAAATGGGCAGATGTACTGTACACAGCTGATGTCACAATTACGGTCCTGTCAGACTATAATTCCCAGCATTCATCGCTTCTATTATGTCTTTCCTGTGTGTTGCCTCACTTTTGATTATGTTCCTGATTTACTTGAACTTTTTAGTTTCTGTCTCAGTAGTTTGATTATTTAAACCCTGGATTTCCTTTGTTTGTCATGTAATTAGGACATTTTGCACCTTTTGCAGTATGGGCTGTTGCTGTTTTGGTTTCCCTCCTCCTTGTGCAGCTGTGACGCCATTCCTATTTGCTGCTTTTTAGACTTTCATCATATGTTGAAGGTTCTAGGGGACTTACTGTGTATCGATTTGGTTTTAAAGAATCAAAAAGTATTTGGTTTGGAAACAAACACATTTTATGAATGGCTATCGCTTTGCATTTTGCATTAATTATAAGTAAAAGTATTTTCCCAGAATGCCTGTTGTTTTTGAGTAAAATACTGTGAATACATCAAACACTACATTACATGGACAGTCCTTTTTACATCCTAAGTAGCAGGGGTGTCTTTGTGAGGTGTATGCAATTCACCTGCAGTGTTTAAGAGGAATTTTGCAGTTATGTGATTTTCCGCACTATGATTATAGAGGTGTTCTCCTCTCCAATAGTCTCATATATCTCTGATAGAGCCGAAATTGGATCTCCGAAAGAAAGAGAGCGAGCGAGATAATTTTAATAATAGAGTGAGCTAATAAACAGTAAGCCATAAAACTGATATATATTCACATTTGTAGCGTTCGATGTGCAGTCTCAGAGCAGCTGTTAGCCATACACACATGTTCACTCACACATTAACACACAGCCATTAATGCTAAACCTACTCACGGAGATGAAAATTCATCATAGTGTCACAGTGTGTGTTTTGCATTTTGCCTAAGTTAAAGCGCGCACACATTTTTTTTCAGCGGCTCTCAATGGTGGATCAGCACAGCGTTCGACTAATGGAAGCCTCCCTTATCCTGACAGTAATTCCTGCCTCCAACATATTATCCAATGAGTTCATGACCCCCACCCCCTACCCCCCTCTCTCTCTGTCAGGCGATGAATTGTGAGAAAGAAATGAGGTGCCGGTGTTAAGCAGCTTCGCACACACACATGCACACTCTGAAAGGCACAGATTAATCAAATAATGTGCATAAATATTCCTAGGGCACACACATGCACGCACACAGAGCAATCCTTAAATGAAAGGGAATTTTAAGGGAGTGCTGTTTTTGACTCTCGAGGTACAGCAGTCTTTAATACGCATGACTCGTAAAGATTAGCTGTAATTCTGCTGATCACTCCCAAGTCAATACAGGTACTTAAGATATTTAAACTTTGTGATGGGAATCCGATAATAAACATAAATAAATATTCAGCAAAAATCTTATTCTGAATTGAAAATTTAGATTGTTATCTGGCCTAGCAATATGCACTATGATAGTCTGTCACACTCTTCTGTTAGCACTGTGTGATGGAGGGAGTCATATGGTGAGTGTAATGTTCACTGGGCAATTTAGTGAGGAAAAGCTGTGGTTAAAACAATGATTGTTTTTGTTTTTCATTTTCAATACATTATTAAAAAATTATGTTGCTGATGATGTTAATGATTTTGCCCAACTATAGTTTAATGTAAGTGTTTTACTCATAACAAGTGTCCTGTAGTGAGGAAAAGCTGTGATTATGTTTTAAGCATGTTTATGTATGATATATACAGTACAGAGGAATCCGGTTAATAGGACCAGACGCTTATTCGGACAAAATCCTAAAGTACAGAAACAAATCCTATTATATATGTGTAATGTTATTCGATTATTTGGAGCAAAATTCCACTTAATCATAACAAAGAACGTGAGAGCGAATAAGGAAAAGAAGCCACAAGTCGCCACTTAGCCACTGCAAAGCGGATCAGCGAGATATGGGAGGATTTTTGGGATCCCCGGGAGAATTTATGCTTTTATCAAAGGTCAGGAAATCTGAAAATTTGTGTTGACAAGAGCAAAACCAGCAGGAGGTGACCACGCCCACCACTTTCTTGATTTTGATCAAGTGCAGTCCGTCAAGAGAACGTGTCAGATCACACTGGATAAGTTCTTCAAACCTTAAGTGGAATTTGGTAAGAACTTGTTTTTACAGTATTATGCTTCGCATGCTGAGTACCTATACTTTGTGTTGTAGATCGTTTCGGAAAAAATTTTTTTTTAATGAACAAAGTTCGTAAGCAACAGTAGTTCTTGTTTGTACGTTCTCTATACGTGGAAATAGTAGGTTTAATAAACATTTAATATGTTACATAGCGCATCCCATCTTGTAACACAGAGCATGCTATTAGGACCAAAACGATAGCGTCCCGATGTGGTCCCATTAACCGGATTTGACTGTATATACTAATACTTAACAATGGATTTGTCGGTACAAATTGTCAGACGTCATAAATTGGGTACTACCTATACTCTGAAATTCCACTAGCACTTGGACCCAGGAGGCTAGTAATGATTATAGAGGAAGAGCACAGGTTTAAAGTTGGGACATCTGGGACATACTAAAACGTGCAATTGAAAACCTGCATCAATAAAGGGTGATACAAGAGAAGTATTCGCTTTATTTTTAGTGAGGTTGCAGTATCATGCAATGTGTGGAGTTTGGATGTCCGCCCACCGTCTGTGTGGGTTTACTCCTGGACCTCTGGTTTCCGTCCACATTCCAAAGACGTGCATTAGGGTAAATGGTCGCTTGAAATTGGCCGATGTCTAGTGTGCTGATGTAACTTTAACTCATGGGAGACTGGGGGAAGAGTTTACATTACTCAAATGATAGTAACAACTATAAAATGATTAGAAAGTCAAACATTACATTGTGTAAATAATGTGTATCAATTGCACTTTTAAAAGATGTTAACATTTAACAATAACAATTTGCAGTTTTTATCCATTCTAATCTCTTGCTGGCTGCTACCCACACAAAGCAGAAAAAAATAACATGACTTACAGATTTACACAATATGATATAGTGCAGTATATCTGGGTCTTTAAGAACCTTCGCTTGAGTGTCTAACACAATTAGGCATTTATATATAGTGTAATAGGGGTGGAAATCTCCAAGCACTCTACGATTCGATTCGATTACGATTCAGAGGTTTGCGATTTGATTATAAAACGATTATCGATGCATCTTGGTAGTAGCAATCCATGATGAATTAACTTCAATTTTATTTCCATTTTAAAACTCCCATTTTATTTTATATTTATATGCAATATG
>JAVSBV010006799.1:0-12734 GCA_033117975.1 Parotocinclus spilosoma
TCACTTAATCCGAACAATAATAATTACCTTAAAAAAGTATTATTTTCAATATGTAATAGGTTAATGCTTCCTTAACCCTCCTGCGTCTCCCTTTCCTGCATGGTTTCACTGGTAAGATGAATATAATAAAGACATTACAATAAACGCAGAAGCATTTGATTTATATCTTTATATTTTTTATAGATTTTTTAAATTGTATATCTTGTTTTTGGTTTGTGACTTGTTTCTATTTCTAAACACCAGGATCATCTCTTAAAGAACAACAGTGATTAGTTCGTTTGGAATCAGTGCCCCACTTAGTGTTAAGAAAATAATTTTTAGGTTTGGAAGAATTTCCCCATCACCACGCCTCATAATATCTCCTAGTTCTGGTTTAATATTGGTTCGGTAGTGTGTGACTGTGTAATGTCATATCAATAAACAGACAATGAGCTTCCCCTCTTTAAAAGACCAGCAGTAGCCACTGGTTTATTGTCCGTACGGCATTTTTAAAGGGACTACAGTAAGCAAATTAGAGTCCCAGATAAAAAATGAGTCACTTTATGTGTTTAAGGTGGTAGTGACTACAGGTCTTACACAAGGATGATAGGGCTATGATTACCTGCTGGGCGTGAGACGGATTTCACAGAGTGAGAATGTCTCGTTTGGTGTGTGAAAAACGATTTGCACAGCAGACGCATTTGTAAAAAGCAGCGATTGTTTTTGGGCGTAGTGTGAAGAAACAAGCCGAGTCTGCAGTTCAGAATTGTGTCTGAAAGACGTCTTTCTTCTGCCGTTACAACTCTACTTAAAGTTTAAAATCTGTTCTAGTAACGCTAATGTATCAGACCCTGAGATTAGACCCCATTTAATGACTAGAAACCTAATTTTAGGCCCCGGTGTCGTTCACATCACACCCCACATTTCAGAAGGGCTTTCTGCTAGCTTGTTCGGCTTCATCCCGATGATTGTTATAAAAATGTATTCCTGTTTGAGCAGCGTTACGGTGCGATTCTTGACGCTAGCAAAATATCACTATAAGATCTGGAAGTGCAGATCCTCGCTTTGAGCTTAGATGATTCCATACTAATGGATCTTTAATGGCATTATATTACATGAACACTGTTTAATGATTGAGTAAGTTGTAATTTTCTGGTGTAATCAGGGAGATTTAGATACCAGTGCGAGTCTAACCTCTAACCTGTGCATTGTGTAAAACGGTCTTAAAACGATCTAAATTAGCCCTTTTTAATAATTAATATGGACGTTTTAATTTTTTATCTAATAAAACAAAGTCTGATCAACTTAATTATTATACAAAAATGGGAAATATTGTAGAAATTATATCCACAGTGATTTGCTCCTGCCTATCTGGTTGATTTTGGCACCACCTGCTGGTAAGTCATAAGAACTGCATGTCGTTTATGGCAGTTCTGTACAGCATACATTTATTATTACGTAAAAAGTCTAAATGATGGGAGACTAATTTCTGTAATTGTTGCACATCATAATGTAAGGCTATATTTGGAACAGGGCGCAAGTCTGAGCAGAAATTCACAGCAGGTTATTGTGACCTGGATAGAAATGCGTGATGTTCTTCCATGTTCTTAACACATGCAGTGATGAGTGTCAGATTTGTGTGGGAATCTGTGTGTGTGTGTGTGTAGGAGAGCACAGGAATTGTACAGCAGTGCAGAGGCAGTGTTAGTGAGGATTGTGTGGGTTCGAGCAGGTAGAAAATCATGTCTAAAAAAAGAGACCGAATGGAAATCGTATTCATTTTACATTATCTTGGTGCAGATTTTTTTTAAACGTCACAGTCCAGATATTTTTTTTTCTTCTTTTTTTTTTGCAATTTGTATACTAATTTTTTCTTTTCGTTGGCTTTGAGAATATTTTTTGAGAGTTAAATATGTTCTGTTATACAATATTTATTCAAACCTTGAACCTCTGTCTCACAAGATGGGATTAAATCTGAACCTCAGTGTTTTGCGTTTGGAAAAAAGTGGCTTTGTAAAAGTGACTAAATGCAACAAGTTTATTATTATTATTATTGTTGTTATTGTTATTATTATTATTATTGTTATTATAATTTTTATTATTATTATTATTATTGTTATTATTATTATTATTACAATTTTTATGATTATTATTATTGTTGTTGTTGTTGTTATTATTATTATTATTAATATTGTTAATATTATTATTATTATTATTATTATTATTATTAATATTATTACTGAATTCCAGGCTTGAGAATCTCGTGATAAGCGAGGTAAAAGGAATACTAATAAAAATGTTAATCATTTCTCAGTAATATGACAAAAGTTTGTCCAAATGATAAAAAACAACATTTTTTTTTCAAAAGTATTGGCACCCTTAATTTAAGTATAATGTTTTTAAAATCCTTTTATGTTTTACTGAAATCAATTTTCCGGTGAGTTCCATTTGCACAAATAACAAATTGTACTACTCGTGTTTGTGCTTCCTGTGATCAGTTTCAGAATCACACCAGACAAAGTGTTAAACACACACACACACTTCCTGTCTGTGGTAGAAGTTAGTCAGCAGGGCCTCGTGCAGATCTGAGACGTGTCGTTTGGTTCTTTAGAGCAGAGAAAACACAACCAAAATCCAAACTGAATGCAGATTGTGTGACGCTGAGTTCTGACTGACTGATAACAAAATGGATATCAAACTCAGGAGTGTAATAACTGATCCCGGATCAGGTGTGAATCACAGGTAGGATTCAAAAACTTAATTAGAAAAGGTTTAAAAAGTAACAACAAGTGAGAAACAATTCCAATCTAATCGCTTTTGCAAAAGGAATAGTTTTTCGAATGCCCCCCTACAGTAATTAATAGTCATTTTATTTATTTAGATCTTTCAAAAGTACTTTGTATGCATGTTAAGAACTTTTAATGAATAGACGATGCACAGAAACTCCTCTGAAATATACTAATTGACTAAAAAAGCTAAAGAAATTGTTGTTTTGCTGCTAAACTCTGCATGCAGTTTTGTGTCCTGCAGGTGTGTGGATGATTACAGTGATTATACTCTGTCTACACCACAAGAGGGCGTAAAAGGGCTTTCTTTATAACGCTGCCCTACACAAAGGCTCTCAGATGCTACTTTTGGATAGTGTACCTCTTGGGTAGAGGTTTTGCCCCGTTGACAGATTTTGACAGGGGGCACCACTGAACTGGGAGAAGCAGGACGGTCGTTTCTATCTGGGCCGTTCTGACCTAGCTGTTAGTAGCTGTTGGGAGCATTGGTTACTTAAGGGGGCACCCACACAGTGAACAGTGCACCGACAACTACAAGCGGCTCCTACAGTTTCATTATCCACCATCCAGATACAGGAGCACCTTAACTACACCCCGTCTCTGCCCGGACCATTCCCAGGAGCTTAACAGAAGGACATTTGTTGTCATGGAGACCATTGACAGCCGCAGTCACTGTCGTGGTTAAGGATCCTGGACTGCTATGGACTGGAACCGTATCATCCAGGTTCTGTTTGGATCCTGTTTTGGGTTAGAGTAAGAATTTATCGCCAGTCGGGTATTTAGATCTCTTCCCAAGTGGTACACTAGCCAAGCGATGCACTGTTACGCCCTCTTGTGGTTAGACCCAGTGTCTGACCAGAGCACACCTGTAATTCTTCCTATATCTGACTGAGACTGCATGATGCGATTTGCAACAATTCCGCATTTCTACTGAACATTAAGAGTTTTTTTAAAATAATTTGTCAACCTAATCGTAATTTAAGTCGTTTAGAGATTAATATTTAAAAATGGAATACATCTAAACAACGTAATGCTTTGTGTTGTTTTTAATATCATGGATCAGCTGAAGATTACTTGCAGTCCAGTTTATAAGACTGATTATAAACAAATTATAAAAAATGTGAAGTTTGTGTTTAAGCATTTTAATGCGCTTTAATGTGTAGCTCAAACGTAAGCGCTAGCATATGCTAACGATAACGCTAATGCTAACGCTAATGACGTCCTCCAGGTTTTATAGTCCTTCCGCGATCAATCAAAACAGAAAATAATCCTTAAAAGTGCCTGAAATGCAATTCTGTGTTAAATATTAGATTCATATTTATCCCATCATTTAATGTTAATAAATCGTGGGGTTTTAAAGTGCGCTTGCTTGAATGGGCCGATAGATGGCGGTGTTTCGCTATGTATAAACATCCTTAACATAAAGTAAATAAACACTAAAAGCAGATTCTTTTATTCTACTACAAACATGCTGTGGTAAAGTGTAATGTTTTAAGTATTATAATGTTTCTTTTAAAATATAAAGTATTAACACATTTACAGTGGACTTTAATTAAAACGATTTAATAACAAAATATTTTATTAATACTATTACAGAGAAAATAAAATGACTTAATATAAATAGAACTTAATTGGTAATTTATTATACATTAATTCAACGTATTTTGTTTATAATAATAACTATTATTGTTAATATTATTTATTGCATAAATTATTTGTAAGAAAATGTCTAATAATTTTTGTAGATACTGAATGCATGAGTATGTTTGAATACTTTTCAAAAATAATATAAAAAAAAATAAATTTATTGAAATATTTTTCAGGTTGCGATGACATTTGTAAAATAAATTACTGTACTGTTAATAAACAATGTTTTGAAATTGAAACAGAAATATTATAATGTGAATGTAATATTAAACCCTTTTATATATTCCAGAGTTTAATTACTTTTATTTAGTTACATGTTTGTTTTTGTGCAGATGAGAACAGAGATCTAAAAGCAGGTGAGAACATCATGGATGGAGATCAGACAGACAGGGAGGAGAAGAAGCATGAGGAGGTGCAGAGGGAGGAGCAGGAACTGGAGGAACTACGAGCTCAGGTCCTGAACCTCCTGCTGGAACTCGAGGAGGCACGAGAGACGTCCCAAAAACAGCAGGAGAGCAGCATGGAGCTGCAGGGTGAGAAACAAACACCAACCTTCACTAACGAATGATTAATTATTCTTATTAAAGTGATTTTTTAGAACAGAAACTTAGAATTATAGCTTTGATTTTTATTTGATTTTAAAATTTTATTTTGTTTTTGGATTTGGATTCTTTTAAATATATGTAACTATTTTGTTATTTATTTGATTATTATTAATATTATTTTATTATTAATTATTAACTATTAAAATGTTAGTATCTAGATTTCAATATTATTATTAATATATATTAATATTTCTATTATATGTTATTACTTTAAATATTTTTTATACAATAAATATATTTATTTAGTTGTTGATTTAAATTGAAACAAATGTATTTGTTTTGTTTTACTTTTTAATTTGTTTGAGAAAAAATTAGTTTTTAAATGTATAACATTTGTAAAGATGTGTATATTTTGAATTTGTATTTTCTGTTTAAAGATTATATTTTAGGAATTTAAATTAATTACTTAATTATAGAAATGAGTTTTTATAAGATTTTAAAACATTTTTAAAAATATATATTTTTAGTTTTAAACCAATCATTTCTGTCTTTATTTTAGTTCTGATGGTTTGTTTGTAGCAGAAACATTATAATTATTCCAAAATTAGTTGCTTTTAATTATTTTCTTTAATTCAATATGTTATTTTGGTTTAGTTATATATGTTTATTTTTAATAGGATATTTATAAAATAAAATCCATACAACTATTTTTATATGATTGTTTTTTTCCTATTACTGAAAAAGTTGTTTTATATTTAAAATGTAACTTTTTTGGAAAAAAAAAAGATTTTTAACATTTATGGTTTGGTTTTTGTTTTGTATTTTAAAATAGATTCAAACATTATAAAGTAAAATATTTGTATATCTTCAAATATGATTTATTTTAAAACTCAAAATTGTAACTATAAGTTTATTTCCAGTTTTAAGTCATTTATAAAAGAAAGAATATTTTAAATATGTATATATTATGTATATAATTATATTACGTTTATTTAATAGAAGATTAATAGTATAATACTTAATATTTTGATATAATCTATTATTTAATGATTGATTTCTGTCTGGTTAGTTGTGGCTGTGATTTTTACTTCAGTTTAGTTTTTGTTTTAAATATAAGAAAGCTGCAGTGAAAAACTTTTTGCCCCCTCCAAATGCTTTTTATTTAAACTATTACAGACATATATGGTACATATTGTAACATAAAAAAACACCATTTGAAGTTTGTGTAGGAATTCCGTTCCTTTATTCTAAATTGATATATATATATATATATATATATATATATATATATGTTTTTTTTTTTTTAAATTCAGCATAATATTCCACAGCACATCGTTTAATTAAAACCTAATTAATAAGTCAGATTCATGTAATGATCAAAAGCAGCCATCGGGGGGCAGCGTTGAGACCTGTAAGTACTATCTATAGGATTATAGTGTATTTGTGTATAGTGTGTGGATTTTATAATATTATTAATAATCATGATTTATTATTGATATAAAGATAGATCAGACCTGATGGAACGGAAGTACTCTCAGTGTATGAACAGATTAGAAACACAGCTGGAGCTCGAGATCTGATTCATTTTTAGAGGAACAGCTGCAGAAACTTCCAGACTCACTGTGATGTGAATTAAACAGGACTAATGACGTCACACACACACACACACACACACACACACACACACACACACACACACACATACACAGAGTGTAGTGTAGCTCCTCCTGAGGGATTTCCAGATCCTCCTCCACCCAGAGATCACTCTGATATCTGATCTTTCCTGTAAGTCCAGGGGTCACATCGGGGTCTCTGGAGTTTCTCCAGCATGAGGGGCTTTTACTTTAAAAATAGAGGCTATTATAGTTTATTATTATTATTATTATTATTATTATTATTATTATTATTATTATTATTATGATTATTATTATTATGATTATTATTATTATCTTTATCCTCTCTTATCGGATGGAGAAAGTCTAATTTTGGGAGGTTTTTTTGGGATGATTTTTGGGACCCCCGTCGCCCTTTTTCTTCTGATTCTGATTCTGATTCTGTTTGGCCTTTATGTTTCTCTCCTCACATTACAAATGGAAGCAGCGGCGGAGCAAATGTGAGCCGTGTGAAATATGAGCGCTGCCTCTGCGCTTTTCTCCGCGAGGGCCGCTCGTTCATCAGCCGAGGGGCCGGGCCGGTCCCGGGCCGCTCTGATTGTCCGCTGCATTATTTAAGGGTGAGGTTTTAGGAAGGAACGCGCGCGCTCTGTCAGAAACGGGACTCCGGGCGCGGGTCCCTACACGGCTAATACGGGTCACGTCGACTTTCACTTAGCGACGGCATGGCGCCGTATCGATGAGCGACTGAGGGAATCGTTTGTTGTGGTGACTTGCCCCTGGGGGCCGTGGGTAAATATCTGGCCCCTGGTTCTTGTTGTGCTTGTAAGGTGATCCTCGGGAAGCGATGGTAATAAAGAAACAGCATTATCATTATCATTATTATTATTATTATTATTATTATTATTATTATTATTATCGGAATTTAAAAACAAACCCTGAGGTGTGCATTAGCTTATTCTGCTCATCACTCCATCCGGAGCGTCTAATAAGGTCATCCAGGGGCCCGGCCAAAATATTGTGTGTAGCGCTGAGTGTGTGCTGTTGTGTTGTTGTGTTTGAGTTGTGTAGGTGCAGCAGCTTCAGAAAAGATCAAACTCGAGTCTTTACTTCCTCCATCAAGTAAAACAATTCAATTCAAATGTATTTATTTATTTATATAAATCAGCTTTATAATCTTATCTGATCTTAAAAGGCCAATCCCAAACGGAGCAAACCTAGGGCGACAGTGGCAAGGAAAATCCCTGACAGTGGAAATAAGAAACCTTGGAAGGAACCAACCCTCAAAAAGGGGACCCGACCTCCATGGGGAGCCTAGATGGTAATTAGGTAAATTCTTAAAAGTATATTAAAGTGTATAGTTTATAAAATCAGTCCCCAGTGGGAGGTCCTTGGAGGCACATCGTCTCCTAATGTCTAAATGACTGAGGGAGTTCCTGCCCTCTGGTGGGACTGGGTTCTGTTGATGGAGACCAGTAGATGGATGCTGAGGTGATGAGGTGCTGGAACTGGTACCGGAACATTGGCTCTGAGAGAAAAGAGAATATGTAGTTACTTATGGGTTAGGAGTGCAGAGTCTATTAACAATCACTGATACCATGTGCAGTTTGAGACTCCGGCAGCACTGCTATAGTAGCAAGTATATTAAAGTCATTTATTTCTTCTTTATTTCATACTTTAGATTTTTTCATTCTTATTATTCTTATTTATTTGTTTTCTTCTGTAGTCATTTACTGCTTAAAAAAAAAAATATATATATATATATAAACCCACCCATGTTTACTTTCCTTCTCGGTTTACTGGTTTTGTTTCTCACTGCCTCCTAAACTTCTTTGTTTCCTTTTCTTTTTATATTTCGTTGTTTTATTTATTGAGATACTTTTTGTCTTTTCTTCTAGATTTTTCTGTTTGTTTTAATTCTTTCCCTTTGCCATTTTTTTATTTCTTCCTTTCTTGCTTCCCACATTCGTTTCTTCTTTCCTTTTTTCTTTCTTTCTTTGCTTGTTTCGTTCTTTTTTTCTTTCTTTCTCTGTCTTTCTTTTTTCTTTCTTTCTTTGCTTGTTTTGTTCTTTTTCTTTCTTTCTTTGCTTTTTTCTTTCTTTCTTTGCTTGTTTCGTTCTTTTTTTTCTTTCTTTGCTTTTTTCTTTCTTTCTTTTCTTGTTTCGTTCTTTTTTCTTTCTTTCTTTGCTTTTTTCTTTCTTTCTTTCTTTCTTTTTTCTTTCTTTCTTTCTTTCTTTCTTTCTTTTTCTGTCTTCCCTTTTTTCTTTTTCTTTCTTTCTTTGCTTTTTTCTTTTTTTCTTTCTTCTTTTCATTCTTTCTCTGTCTTTCTTTTTTTTCTTCTTTCTTTTCTTTTTTCTTTCTTTCTTTGCTTGTTTTGTTCTTTTTCTTTCTTTCTTTGCTTTTTTCTTTCTTTCTTTCTTTCTTTCTTTCTTTTTTCTTTCTTTCATTCTTTCTTTCTTTCTTTCTTTTTCTGTCTTTCCTTTTTTCTTTTTCTTTCCTTCTTTGCTTTTTTCTTTTTTTCTTTCTTCTTTTCATTCTTTCTCTGTCTTTCTTTTTTTTTTCTTTCTTTTCTTTTTTATTTCTTTCTTTGCTTGTTTCCTTCCTTTTTTTCACTTCGCTCTTTTTCTCACTTTCTGTTATCTTTCTTTTTTCTGTTTTTCTTTTCTTCCTTCCTTCTTTCGGTTTTTTTTTTCACTCACTCTCTTATTTTCTTATTTCATTCCCACTACAGTTCCTTCTTTCATACTTTCTTGTTTTCCTTCCCACGTCCTTCCTTTTCATTTTGTCATTCTGTCCTTCCTCCTTTCCTTCCTTCCTTTCGTTTCCTTTTATCTTTCCCTGATTTTTGGACACATGGTTTCTCTCTCTCTCTCTCTCACGACGTCTTGGTTAAAAACAGTGGTTTGAAATTGGATCGGTTCCTAATAACGCTCGGAGCTTTTCGGAACTCCAGTGGAGGTAGAGTGTAAGAGGAAGTGTTTTAATCTAATGTTCAGACGGTGCACTGGAGTGTGTGTGTGTGTGTGTGTATATGAGCAGATTGGTGCTCGTGGCTCGGTCTCACCCTTATGAATATTGTGCACATAAAGAAAGAGCTTTATGAGTTTGCAGAGACTCACACGTGTGTTACCTTCAGGGGAAAATGGAAATCACGGACAGTCGCAGATCTGGGAAAAAAAAACAAAAGCGTCTTTCTGCTCGGTGGAGTTCCAGGCAGGAAGTGCGCTGTTTTGGGAAAGTAAGACGTGATCCTCTTGATGTCTTTTTCCCCCTCTGGTTTATGTCTTTGTGTGTGTTTTTCTGAGAAAAAAAGTGTGTTTTTCCTGCCCTCTGGTGGGACTGGGTTCTGTTGATGGAGACCAGTAGATGGATGCTGAGGTGATGAGGTGCTGGAACTGGTACTGGAACATCTGCTCTGAGAGAAAAGAGAATATGTAGTTACTTATGGGTTAGGAGCACGAGTACGAGTCTATTAACAATCACTGATACCATGTGCAGTTTTAGACTCCGGCAGCACTGCTATAGCAGCAAGTATATTAAAGTCATAGTAGAATTATTTCCTCGTTTTTTTTCTTTTCTTTTAGATTGTTTTTTTTTTGTTTTTGTTTTTTTTGTGATTTGGATTCTTATGTTTATTCTGCCTGCCATTGATTTCTTCTTTATTTCATACTTTAGATTTTTTCATTCTTATTGCTTATTTCTTTTCTTCTGTTAAAAAGAAGAAAAAAAGGGTGTTTTTTTTGTGTGTGTGTGTGTGTGTGTGTGTGTGTGTGTGTGTGTGTGGGGCAAAGCCAATAAATCCAGGCTTGATTCCAATTCCCGCTCAGTTCCTCCGTACGTCCGTCCCGTCTGCAGGACTTCCCCCGTCGATCCTCTGCAGGGTTTTTCGTTCTGGGCGTCCAGATCCCAAACCCGACTGAACCTGATTAATCGACCGACCTTGGTCCTTTAAACGTGAAAGATTAATGACCCCCTAAATGGCTGATACCCGGGCGTTAATGAGGTCAGGAGATAAGATCTGGCTCCCGAAGGTGCTTTACGGGGACGAGGTCAGGACGGCGAGGCGCCGCTCGCTCAGATCTCTCTTTAACTCTGCTTTAATCAGACGCTTCTATTTCGCCTTTAATTACGACGCAATTAAACCTCAGTCCTACTGTAAATCAGGCTCCTTCAGATCCTCGACCCTCTGGCTGTGAGAGAGAACATCCAGAGGCGAGAGCTACCCTGCCCTGCCCAATATTGCCGTGAAGAACAAGCGCTCTCAGGCTCAGGCGGGTAATAAACGCCCCTAACCCTGAGACCCTGTGAGACCCTGTTCTCGCCGTAAGTACACATTCATTACCTCGCTTCCTGCTGTTACTCTTTCCTCTCCTCTCGCCCCCCCGAGCGGTTTCCATCCGGCCGTCCAGAAACACCCCCAGCGTCGGTCCAAACACCTCCGATTTCTCAGGTGTTTTGATGATAAGGTTCACTGAAAGGGGTCGTGTATTTCTGTTTTAATTTTATTTTTCATTGCAGTTTTACCCCTCTCTACGCCGGTCAGGCTCTCACAGGTTTTTTGGGTGGTGTACTACTTGGTGAGACGCCGTTCTCCACCCGAGACATGTGGCCCAGTGGACGGACTTCGATAGGGGGCACGTTATTGGTTACTTTTGGGTGGTGTACTACTTGGTGAGACGCCGTTCTCCACCCGAGACATGTGGCCCAGTGGACGGACTTCGAAAGGGGGCACGTTATAGGACTGAGAGAAGCCGATGGCTCAGCAGATGGAAAATTTGTTCTTGTACCATTTGTTTTGCATCCGAGGGCGTTCGGGTTCGAGTATGAACTTTAATCCTGCCAATGGTGTGAAGCGACACACTGCCCAAAATACTGGCGTGTCGAACGATCTGGGTCCATCCGGTCACCCCTAGCGATGATACAAGGGACACTAACAGCTCAGCGACCTATTTACAGCAAAATAAAGTTTAAAACAAAGCTTTTCCAGGAGCTCCTCTGTCAGATTGCATCACTTCCTGCCCGGATTATCACCAGTCGAGCGTGAACCAGTCTATAGCCCAGAGATAGACGACCCAAAAGTAGCGTCTGAGAGCTTTTTTCTATAGGGAAGCACTTTCTTGAACCTACAAAGGACAAAATATGTCTGATGTACTATACCAGGACCGAGAGTCCAGCATCACTTATAGGTGTGTGTGTGTGTGTGTGTGTGTGTGTGTGTGTGTGTGTGTGTGTGTGTGTGTGTTTGTGTGTTTGTGAAATTAATGAATGTAAAATTCAGAGGCTCGGAGGGAGGAAGTGAAAACAAAAGAACACGTTTTGTTATCAGCCTGGGATCTAATGACTCGTTCTGCAGACGAGCAAGATCTTTCTGGACATTAGCGAGGAAACGGCCGGGCTTCTGGTCTTCTGTTTAGGGAACACACACACACACACACACACACACACACACACACACAGTAAGCTCCGGTCCTACTGAGTCTGGTTACGGTAATTGCAAACCCAGATGCAACTTTTGTTGTTTGGGGAATATCAGGTAGACGGAAAGGGTGTGTGTGTGTGTGTGTGTGTGTGTGTGTGTGTGTGTGTGTGTGTGTGTGTGGGTGGGTGTGATGGAATCTGTAAAAGCTCTATGTGCGGCGCTCCACACCTCCAGATTCGCCATTTTGATAACGATAACAAGAGACAAAATAATGGAAACACCTAAAGAAAAATGCTGACCTCCACCCATAGAGGGCGCCGTTTTTTCCCGTGTGACTCAAGTAAAAGTGTAAACGGGTGCAGGGCGGGGCCGTGGAATAAATGACCCGAAATTCTAATCTTTTGGTTGATCTGGCTCAGCCGTACTGTTCCCAAAGAGCTTTAAAACCTTCACGAGACCACTGAATGCACACGCCCCCTAGTGGACACTCCAGGCGTTAACGTCGCTAGAACTCTTGTTCTACTGTTCTCCGTCTTTTACCTCCTTGTCGCTACGTTCAGGTCAAATTTATTGCTATAGCGCTTTTTATAACAGAACAGCTTTATAATCTTATCTGATCCCAAAAGGCCAATCCCAAACTGAGCAAACCCAGGGCGACAGTGGCAAGAAAAATCCCTGAATGTAAAAGGAAGAAACCTTGGGAGGAACCAAGACTCAAAAAGGGACCCGACCTCCATGGGTGGCC
>JAVSBV010006819.1:0-12734 GCA_033117975.1 Parotocinclus spilosoma
TGTAAATAGAAATCTTGTAAATGTTTTGCCATGTATAACATTATTCTCATTACAAGGGCTCAGAATCTTGACCCAGGAAATTGTGTAAATAAAGATGGAAAGATGGGGTTTAATTTTATGTTGTAAGACATTAAAACCTAAAACAATTGTAGCATTTGGATGGTTATCCAGATGCTTTTCAGACAGCTCTTGTAAATAGAAATCTTGTAAATGTTTTGCCATGTATAACATTATTCTCATTACAAGGGCTCAGAATCTTGACCCAGGGGATTGGTTGATGGAATTACATGTGCAATCACCTGTTTAGAGAGAATCATAAAACAGTTTACTGTGGTGTAACTGTGTGTTAATCCTAATAATTTATTTTTTAGCCTGTGAAGTCGGTGAGATTCTTCAATGAGGATGCTTCCCAAACCACAATGAAAATGACCCCATTGACATCTGGAACCCAGATCACTGATAACCCTCAGAATGCACCCACAACCCTGGAGCACTGGAATCCCTCAGCCATTATAGGCCGTGATGGAAGCACCTCGGTCCTTAAAGACACAAAGATGATTCTGAACAGAAAAAGTCCTGGTCAGAGTAATGGCTTTGTGGACGGTCTGCCTTTAAGTTTAAAACCTCCTGTGGTCAACAGCCAGTCAAGTCCCATCAGGTGAGAACCCATTATTACGTTTATGCCAGCAGTACTTATGTTTATCGTGATGACTGAGACGTATTGTTTAAGCAATAATAAAGATGATAATAATAAAAAATGTGGACCACATAGCTCTAAGTGTAGTGCTATCCTTGAGGTACTCTGAGTATACCACAAGAAAATAACCATGATTGGAATATACCCAATGAAAATGCACAATAATGTATTGCAACTGTTGTGTATTCTACATTCATTGACCAAAAAAATATGCACCCAGATAGAAATGTTGGTCAGGGCTTCCAGCTTACATTTGTCAGCAGAAAAGTGGTCATGTACACACATCAAAGGATTCCCAAGAATGCCTCTGTCAGGTTGTAACACTGCACAGTTGCCAGATTTGTTGCAGTCGAAGGACTGCCCCATGCAGAAATCATTTAAGGAGAATATAAGGCACTTATAATGTAAATCTAGACATGAAGCCATTTTGGTTGTGTGTAGGGCCTAGTTCTCATATACCAACTTATTTTGGCTATGCTACACCAGTGACAGTTAGCACATTCAAAGACAAACACGTCTAGTAGTAGAATTGATCATTGTGTCATATGACTGGAAACCCCATTCTCCAAGCTTGAATGTTGATAATATGAATGACTATCTGTTTTCAGACACAAAGTCATGATGGGATATAATGCACAGACTGATGCTGAACTAAACCTGTTGGAGGGAGAGCTTGTCCTTGTCCAAAAACCTCGACCAGATGGAAGGGTTCTGGTGACGCAAGAGATCACTGGAGTAACTGGCATATTTCAAAGCAGTATTCTTAACATATTGGACAAAGCTGCCTAAAGTCAGTGAGAGTGGTGTATGTGTGTGTGTGTGTGTGTGTGTGTGTGTGTGTGTGTGTGTGTGTGTTTGTTTGTTTGTTTGTTTGTTTGTTTGTTTGTTTGTTTGCTGTTTTTCCTGTATTAACACGTGTATGTGTCTGCTGATTTGTTAGCATTTCCTGTTTGTTTAGCTCATTATCCAGTTGTATTAGCACTTACTGGTGCTGTTAGCATTGTATGTGTCCATGTGTATTAGCATGCTTGGTGTTTAACATTGTGTATTAGGTTTTGGATTGGCATTAGCATTGTTTGTGAGAGTACTGCCTGTTGTTAGCACCATGTGTTTGTGTGGCTTGTTTTGGAATTGTTGTTTGTACATCTGTTAGCATGAGTTTGTTAGACTGTCCATGTTTATTAGTTTTTTGTTACTAAAGTTAATGTTTGCTCCCTGTTCCTCTATCAGCTTTGTCTTTTGGTTTATTACCTTGTTTGATCATGTTCACTATGGTCGCGCGCGCACACACGCACACACCTGCCTCAGTTTCCCTTCCTTGTCTCATAAAATGTTTATATACAATAGTCTTAATACAACACAAGTCTTAAGACCACTAATGAAAATGGTCTATTTTGCATTTTTCTCTCAATTTAATGCAGTGCTTGCATTACAAATCATGTAATTAGAATAAACTTATGATTGAATTTGACTTATTGGATTTTTCTCCAGTCACCTGCTTTGGGATGTAATAAATATTCTATTCTTTGGAATATAAGAGTCATGCTGGGATAACATGGATCATCTGATTTGCACGAACATCTAGAGACCATGCTGGCTGGTGTACACACTATCATTACAGAAATTGGAATGCATTGCAAATCCTAAAAGTCTGAAGTTGCTTATGCTGATGTTTTTAATTTTTTTAAATTTAAAATTTGTTTTTAATTTAAAAAGCATTGTATTAAATGAAAGGGGGGAGGTCACTATTAGTCTGACTTTTGGCATCCATTTTGTGCCCAAATACGCGGTATGTTTGTACTAACACTGATATGCACCACTTTGACAGTTTATATAACTTTCTTTTCCATTATATTGACAAATGACTCCTTGAGAGTGTACGTTTCTTAAAGCAATCAGATTTATTTTACATGATTTAATATCATGGATACTGCTCTTGTGCACAGTACTGTATAAGCTGTCAAAGTCTTGGGTTACCATTAGATTTGTTGGTTTGGCAATTGTATTATTACCAAATATACTGCAATGACTGGTTGCAATAATTTGCACTTGTCACCCCATAACACTCTCTTCTACTGATCTTCTTTCCCAGTTGTGAACTTTATCATATTTTAGACATTTCATCCTGCTACCATTCCAAAAAGACCGTTCTGTATCGGTCAACTTGGCATCCTGATGGACCTTCTATTGTGTAAGTGGAGGTCACAAACAGTTGCTGCTGAAGCCTGTAAAACCTTTTTTAATTTTTTTAGACTCTATACACACTTCTTGTTTATTTTAGGGTGTATTCTAATAGAGACTGGTCAATAATTACTGTATGATAATCATATATCATTGGTTTAAACTAGTAAATCATCAATAGAAAAGATTTACATTAAGTTGCAAATGATCAAATGTATTCAAATTCAATTTTCTCCACCACAAAAACAAGCACTGTTAAATAAATACATTTAAAGACAAAATGTGACTACATTTGTAACACAGTAAATGGAACCAGTATACATTTACAAAACAGTAAGACAATATTTACAAACAAAGAAAATTGTGGTGTAAGTGTGTGATTCTAGGTCAAGGAGGACAATGGTGTGTTTGAAATGATGAAGTGGCAAAATGATGTATAGAACAAAGTTTCTTGTATCCTGGTGCTGCATGTCAAGAGCATGATCAACTACATTTCTCTGACAGATTGGTTAGTGAACCCCAAAGGTCTGCTTCACTCATTTATTACTGTCAGACCACCCCATCAACACTGTCGCTCTTCCTCTCTCTTATCGTCTAAGTTATTCTCATTTAAGCCCTAAACGGAGTCAAAAAATGTACTGTTTACATCCGTCATTTAGTAAAATCTTCCTGTAAGCTACATCAGTTCCTTAACCTGTAAGAACTATGGTTAATTTTCTAGTTCACATAGCAAAAATTAGAATAGCAGAGAAGAAATGGTTAGGGTGTAAGCATATTTCCACTGGGAACTCTATTTTAGGATGTAAATTCAAGAGAATTATTGTTTCAGAGAAAACAAATATTGTCTATTATCTACTTACATTTAATTAACATCTGCTTTAATAATATTTAATTGGTGGTCCTGTTGCATGACATGCCTTAATATGTATTGGCAATAAACATTCATCGTCTGTCAGTGATGTTTGTCACCTCTACACAGATGTGCACCGGCCTTGTAAGCCTTCACACAGTTTACTTAAATGCCTTAGTGGCTTGATTTTTAACTATACTGCTTATGGAAATTGGGGAATATTTCAAAATAAATATGAAGCATTTAAAAAAAGAAGTATTTGGTTTTATTTAATCAAACAAGCGCTTCAGAAAATGCAAATAAGATGCATATTCAATTATTGTGATTGAGTAGCAAGTGACATTGACTGTTCAGTAGGATGTATGGCCACCTAACGCTGCTAAAACACACTGACAGCGATGGACAGGGTCAGAGTGTTCAGCATTTCATGTGGGAACCTCTTTGCGTTAATTTTGTAAGTCGTGTATTTTTCAAATTATGTTTATAGTATAAAATGATGCATAAAGTGGAGTATTAGCAAAGTTTTAGCTATTTATAGCTCATTTGATTTATATGGGACAATGGGCAATTTCAATCTTTTCTTTTAGTCATTTTTTGATAGGACACCCTACATTTGCTATTAAGGTATTTAAATTAGAACTGTTGTTATTTAGTATATTTGTTTAAACCAGTTGTGTACTTAAATATTAGCAAGATACGTCTTAAATCAATATGCATTCTAGAGCAGCCTCTTCTCATTTTAAGTTGTTTTGACAAGTTTGCTGCTTTATGAAATGTCTTTAATTTTTAATGGTGGAAAAAATTATTTCGGCTTCTAGTTAAACTTCCATAAAGGGATCCTAATGCAAATACAGGCAGCATCACATGACGTCCACAATACATACTGTGAAACTGCACATTATACGAATGGAAGTTGTACAAACGCACATTAAATATCCTATTAAGCAAAATGCTATATAACTTGCTGTATATTGTAGGGTACCAGACATTACCTAATTAGCCAATATGTTGCATAAAGTATACATTAGATATTGTTTTCCATATATTTCTTTATATTTATTTTAAGTTTATGTTTAACATGGATAGAGTACTGCTGTCCTGCTTATCCTGCTGTAAGACTGTTCGAAACCTTTGACTAGGAGACTTTTGTCACAGGACAACATAATTTCTGTTAAGCACTTTGAATGACCGTTGCGTATGGAAAGGGGCTATATAAATTGACTTGACATATTTATGATACGGCAGATATTGCAAACAAGATCGGGGAGCTGAAAAGCACATTTAACTCTTGTGCTGTATTGTATCTGGCAAAATATAAGGGTTAAGTAGTCCAATTACAATAATAATAAGGATCACATGCATATGAGTCCACAGGAATTGAGTCAAATATATGAGAATACAATACCTGAGAAAATTCTGGGGTAGTTTGTCAAACAACCATAAATTGCCCCAGTCCATACTTAATGGGATATGGATGCAAAATTGAGAACTAAGTGGCTGTGTGCTTGTCTCAGTTTCAATCGTATGGAATATACGCATATGTAGTTAAAACAAATAGCTTATTTAATTTTATTTATGACTCCCTGTATTGGTGTGCATCTGAGTACTAGAAAAGAGCCCATTTTATAAGTGGCAATTGTTCAGCAGACTGTTCCAGGTTTCTGTCAACGTGATGACCTATTAATTGCTTTGGCACTTAAGCAGCCAATTATGAGATTGAAAAGTCTGACCTCACACTGTAATGAATTACTGTGATATATCCATGTGTGGCTACTTATGAACCTAACTTACTCAGTTGACTTGACTATAAATTACTGTATGGATGGAAGAGTCGCATTTACCAAAGCGCACACCATTTTCCTATTTTTTATAGCTTAATTTTATGTGTAATGTGCGTAACATGCCACTGCTGGAATTACAGTGACATACCTTTAGATTTAATTTGCCACCAATGTACTGTACCTGATATTTGCAGTCCCTGTAAGTAAGCATATACATCTTAAATTTGAGTAAATGATTAGCCTGTTAATTAACTCTTGTAGGCAAAAATGGCTTCACAACCTTCACAACAGTTTAGTAGTCTCTGTTACTAAAGCTAAATTTGTTGTCTGTTTATCGAAAGAGACCCACATAATCGAAGATATCCCAGGGTTGTGATATGTTTTCTGTTCTGCTTTACCTATATTGAATCCAATTCTTCTTCCAAAAATGCTTTCTTACTCATTTTATAGTATCATTGTCTATACAGGTGATATTGCTCTATTACAAAACACAAACCGCAGACTGATAGACTAACAAGTGTCACAAATATTCGGTATTCATTCTGCTGGATACCAATATGTAGAATTTTTCCTGTTGGACCCAAAGGCGTAATTTTAATTATATTTTTCAGTGTTGGGGAAGTCCGTAAATACTGTAGCTATTCCTTGAGGGGGACACCAAAGGCGCTACCAAAAGTTATATTTTAATAAATGTATACTGTACTAAGTAATCTACATCTTAAAGGATTTTAAGGTGATTATGTAGTTGTTTAAACTTAATTTTTGTCAGTTTATCAAGATAAACATATAAAGGTGCTCAGATGAGTTCAAAGATATGTAACATTTATGCCTTATTTATTATGTAATGCATCTAGTATTTATTCAAATTATGAACTGTCTGATGTAATTTGCTGAATCAATTTTCCTCCTTAAATCAGACCTTTGGGGCTTGAGAAGTATTGTAACTATTCAACGGCAGGTCTGAGCACTTCTTCCCCCACTGACAGACATTATACAATGTGTTTTAAGTTTTTATCTAGTCGTATAAAGTAAACTGTCAAGTCTAAATGGCAATGCAAGACTAAACTTTGCCTACTTTCTGTCTCCCCATCTGTGCCAGTTCAGTGCAGTCATGCGACCATACACGAGTACCCGAGCGCATACGAATTCGGTTTAAATACACATCTGCGATTGCTTTCTACACCTAAATATGCGATGTGCAAATTTAGATGTAACATATTTGTAGAATTCTCTTGAAAAAAATTATGTAATTTACTGTTGGGCACTAATTACAGAAGCTCATAACTTGGACGTTATTAGCCATTTTCAGACTTGACTTGCTGTCTATTTTTGCTAACAATAATGAGCCTCTTAAATTTAAGTTGATATCCAAATTTTCAAATAGCTGAGCGGATGGCCCCTTCTAATGGGATAACCCATGTGCACTTAAGTATAAATTGTTCAATTACAGAGTTTGTGACGTTTCAGCATATATTCGGCCCATCTGTGTTTGTGACCCCCAATTTCAAGGAAATTCTAGAAATTGTTCTGGCCATAATTTTATTCACTTATTCACCTAACCTTTAAAAGTAACAGGTTACAACAACAACAACAACAACAACAACAATAATAATAATATAAAAATACAGCAGTCCAAGCTCCAAGCATCATATTGTGCTCTAAGCTTTCTTTCCTGATGGTGACTGGAGAGAATTGTACAATTTAAAGTCCTATGAAGCCTTTCTAATGTAGATCTAGGCATAACGCTTCTCAGTCTCTATTCCCCTAAGATCTCTATTCTAACTTCCCCAGAGCCGCTTCTTAGAACTGTAACTCATAGTTGAATGTCAACTAGAAATAATGGAAAGTATAATGTGTAGTACATTGCTGAACTGCCTTTGAAAAAACGATATGCAGAAACCTGTGAAATTCTACTGCATTCCACTGTCTTTTAACCTCTACTCCTACCTTACCCCAGGCTTTTTCATATTTGCAAAATAAAATATTAAAATGGCTCAGTGACAAAGTGAAAATGGATCTGAATCAAGAATGAATGAAATCCCTTCATCAGTATATGGTCGGGTTATATGACAGACATAAGGGTAATTATTTTATATGTTCACTCTGCGCATATGACCAACACATGCATTTAAAAAAACATTTTTTTTTTATATAACCTTTAATTCAGTTTACAATCCGTTGTTGTAGCAATGAATCAAATAACAAACATTTTATCTCATTTAGTACATTTGTAGTCAAAAACATGTGTGCAAACATGCTACAGTTCTTCAGTTCTTTTTTTCTTCTACAGATGTACTAATCTGCATACATGAGAATGTCTTAGAGGCAGGAAATATAAATCACTTTTGAAAGATTTTTATTAAAATGCTAACATTTTACACGTCATACGCAGTACCTGTAGCTACTTTAGAGACTTATTCAATTAAATTTGAATAATATAAATATCCAAATCCTGTTCTTAAGACCTGCTTTGCATTTTAATAAGTGATCTAATGCTATCATCCCCGGAATCTGATGTGATTTAAACCCAATTTAGGATTAATGTGCAGCCACCACATCTTCCATATTATAATGTTAAACATGGCACCATCTCTAGATGAAAGCTCTTTTTCATTGCTCCTCAGACAAAAGCTCAATCAAAATCAGAGCTAGTCCATCTGGCACAAATTGACACAGTATAAAAGCATCCTGTCCACGTCTGGAGAGGAGTGGCCAGGAAAGGCAGACGTTTTGATTTGCATGCAGTGAGTGTACTGAAGCAGAGCATGGGTCTTCAAATAAATCATTCAGCTATGATGTGGCATTTATCAAATAATAAGCCTGACTGATGTCAGCCATGGCAGGAGTGCAATCAGATGTTCGGTGTGAATGCAGGGTACTGACAGGGCATTGTGCCATATGTTTCCGAGGACTGTAAGGGTAATGTGTATAAAAGGCATAAAAAACAAAATCACAGAGTCAGCACAAAGCTGTTGGCTGTGCTGGAAATGGCAGAGGTGTGGGACTTCCTTCACCTCCCTGTTCATTATGCGGTACTTATACAGTCTGCAGAGCTTGCCATCAATTATGGGCATCAACCATACAGACACATGAACCAGAGAATTGGAATCAACTCTCCTATAAAAAAAGAGGTATGAGTAGTGGCCAGGGTGTATGCCTATTTTGCTTATAGAATTGCTTTAGAAGAAGCGCTTTAGTCAGTCAGTCACTGCAGTCAGTGCATGCAGTTTTACAATAAAAGCCAGGTGTAGTCATCAAACATATACCTTGAGGAACTAAGAGAGCATTAATATTAATAGCATATAGGGCTATAAATCCACATGTGAGCAATAAATCCAATATTTTATTACCTAGGATGTATTACATTTCATTTTCTTTGATGTCAGAGAGTGAACCTTGTTGGAAGCTCAAAATAATTACACTTTAAAGAGCTGTTGCAAGTAATTACATGCACTCCTAAAAATGTAATGAACCCATGTAACAAATAAATGGTTTACATGTTTTTATGTCTTGAAGTTTAATTTAACTGATGCCCAGAATGCACTTAAATTGTCTGGTAACATCCTTCTGGCTTTATCCTTTATAAAATAATTACTAGAAAAAGAATTATTCACAAATCTAAAAAACTCTGGGATATCTAAAAATGAATACAAAGTGTTTGGGAGGATGCTCTCGATGGTGCAGGAGTATATGGTTGATAGTACCTTAGGGGGCAGTGTGAACTCTCTTAGAAGTCTGAGATGCTAAAGACATTAACGGGCCTTCTTTGCTATTGTGTTGATGTGGGAACCCCATGAGAAGTCTTGAGAAATGTTAACTCCAATGTCCAGTGGAATGCGGTTAATCGGACTATATCAGGACGCGATTGTTTTGGTCCTAATAACCGGCTGGTCCGATTAAATGAACATGCCCTATGTTACAAGACGGGACGTGCTATGTAGCATATGAAATTTTTATTGTGCGATTAAGCAGAATTTTGGTCCCAATTAGCGAATAACATTACTCGTTTATAAAAGGATTTGTTTCGGTACGTTAGGATTTGGTCCGAATAAGCAACTGGTCCTAATAACCGGTGGTCCTATTAACCGGAATCGACTGTATTTACAACTTTCCACTGCTGTTCTGTTGATGGAAATGGCCACAGGGTGCAAAGTTATCTGTTGTTTCCTGCTGAATTCTTTGTCCTGCTGACTTTGAGGTGGCGATTATTTTCCTGGCACCAGTTCTCCATGCTTTTAATCTGTTCCTGGTAGAGCTGGAAAAGGCCACACAGTCGTAGGTGTACAGGGAGTACAGCAAGGTACAGTACAGATTCTCAGTCTGGATATCTGCCAATGCAGAATTTGCATGTATTCCTCTTCTCCGGGTTTTTTTTAGGACCTCTAATTTCCTGACTAGGGTCGATTCACAATTTGTGTAGTGTACTGCCAGGTATTGCAAGCTCTCCAAGATCCTGAAGTGAATTCAACTTTGATTAATGGTAGGTTGAAGGATCATATGATTACTTTGAGTTTAATGCCAGCAGATATTGTCCAATGTCTTTCATTGCATCTAAAATTACTGAGTAAATGATAATCCCTTTTCAATAACATTTCCTGATGTCATGAGCTATTCATATGAGCAGTAAAGATTTCAGAAAAATCTAAATTGTAGGGTGTCAGATTTGGAGTGCGTCTTTAGTAAGTAGTCCCTGCTGAGTAAATAAGCGGTTGATATGGAGGAGAGCAGAGGCAAGTTATTCTCATTGCTGGTTTACAGTATACACCACCTGATTGGTAAAGCATAAGAAGTATAGCAATCATGTAAAAGGGCAACACGGATGAAGAAAGAGGGAGGGACGGAAAGAGAGTGAGATTATTACAGGGTTGCAGCGTTATGGTGTTTGAAGGGATCATATTGCTGTACTTTCCATACTGCACAGCTTATTGCCTTGTAATTGGGAATCCTATTGTCCTAAAGTGATTTTAACACTGCATGACTAAAGTGACAATGGGTTACAAATGGAAAGATATTTCATGACTCAGTCTAGACTCCAAACTATGCATTGTCAAAAAACACGCATGAAAATTGGCGTTGTAAATAGCACAATACCCTGTGCATTCTTCCAAAAGAAAAATCTATCTGGAAAAATAAATTGCGGTGAGTGAGAGAATGGACTGGGATATGCAGGCAGCACAAATTGTCTGTTCTGCAGCGAGCTCCACAGATTGTCAACAACTGGACAACTTCATGTAGCGTGCATTAAATTTAATACCATCAAATATCTTGTCACAAAATAAAGTATATTCTATGTTCATTGTCCATTTTATCAGCTCCATTCAGAATATATGTGCTTTTTGTAGTTCTGTAGTTACAGACTGTAGTCCATATTAGTTAGGGGATTGTTCTCATGCACTGCAGTCACCCTGACAGTACAGAATCATACACAACAGAACTGCTGAAGCTTATATACATTACAATAACTGACCTTCATTGTTGGACTAAGAATAAAGCCCTATAAATAAACAGCAGCCTGTGAGCATTGATCAAGCATTAGAGGATGACTCACAGAAGTTGTGAGCAAATGGATGATCTATGTGCTCTGAATCTGCAAAGTGGACCCAAAAGATGGGTCTAAATGCTTGGCAGTAAGTGGGCACATTACAGTTTAAGTAATGTTTAAAAGCAAGGAGGTGATTTTAATGTTATGGCTGCTTGGTATAAACAGCAACTGTTATGTTGCTCAGTCTGTTGGAATCTACTGTCCTCGCACCACTGACGCTGCACACTAGCAAATGGCTGCACAGTTTGCTAAAAAATGCACATGACTACACTTATAAAATGCAGACTGCAGTAGCCTAGTGGTTAGAGGACTGGATATTGGACCTAATGGTCCAGGGTTCAAATCCCACTTCTGCCACAGTTGGGTCCTTAAGCAAGACCCTTAACCCACCATTGCTTGAATTGTAAGACTTTATAAGTTGTAAGTCGCTCTGGATAAGGGCGTCTGCTAAAATGTTGTAAATGCAATATGCAACAAATGAACATAAAATAAAAAGCAATTGTAATTGTTCAGTGGTGGTTAGCAGTCAGGATATTTTCCTCGTAACCTTACATGTTACTAAATATCTAAAACAATGACCGGTTTCTGGAAGTCTTTTCATCAACCTCAATTTGTGTGACATGTTGGTCATTTTATAATGAGTTTTAATTCAGGCTTAGAAAATCACAAGTGATAAGATGATAAAGGATAAGTTTCTTCTCTGTTTCTAAGCAGTCTGGTAATCCCTCTTAGCTAAACCCACCTTTCTTTCATGAGAGGAATAATGCAGAGCTCTACTGAGAGGTTAAAGCCAGTCTTTTTTAATTCCTTAGTGACACCTTTTCATTTATATTCGTCTTACCCACTCTATATTCCTTAGCGTATTTGATATCAGCAGTAGATGTTTAAACCATCAGACTTCTTTTATTTGTACACCACTACCTGGTAAACCATTTTATTTGATTTCTCGAATTCCGTACCTATCAGTTTGCTTTGCATTTAGATGTTTTAAGTTAAATCTGTTATGTTGCAAATTTGCTTACTTTCCAGACACTGATGTTGCAAAATCTCCTTTTTCACTCTTTCTTGGGATTGCCAATAAATTGCCTATTTCCTTAGCACTGTAAATGAATTACTGCATTTCAGAAAGCACCTGGGGTCAAATGGATCTCAGCAGTCCTACTGCCTTCCGCCACAACAGTTCAGAAAAGGGCAATGTGCCTTATTTCAGTTCAAATGCATCATTGTGTTATGCTGCAAGAGCTTGGCCAGTGCTGTTGTTTTCTCAGAGTACAAAGGGCATAGCTCAAGAAGCATTTGAAATAGATTTGAATCACAGTTCTGTGGTGCAACTACCCACTTGAGGGTTTTATAAAAGCAACAATACAGGGGTTTTATGACAGAAACTTTGGGATTTGAGCATCGCAGATTAGCTCATCCTTTTTTCTTTAATGCAGTTTGATCAAAACGATTTTATGCACCCACAGTTTAAACGTAAACATGTACTTAGAATTTTACTTAGCCTTATGACAAGAGCTTTGTAATTTATGTAGGGCTTTTTTGCATTGTGCATTGTCTGAAAACAGCAGTATGGCTCCAGTTGAGAAACCTAGGTGGGGACCAACAGTCAAAAAGGGGCATTTATTTATTTATTTATATATATATATATATGTATATGTATATATGTATATATATGTATGTGTA
>JAVSBV010006828.1:0-12733 GCA_033117975.1 Parotocinclus spilosoma
TTGCTCTTGTCAACGCAACTTTTCGGATTTCCTGACCTTTGATAAAAGCATAAATTCTCCCGGGGATCCCAAAAATCATTCCATATCTCACTGACCTGCTTTGCATCCACAAACTTGATTGTAAGTCGCTCTGGATAAGGGCGTCTGCTAAATACTGTAAAGGTAATGTAAATGTACACTGCTCACAAACATCAAATTATGTTTCTTTTCATAATTATTCATAAAGTCTTTATTACTTGCTTTTGTGAGTTGTGCATTTGTAGGGCATGGGGCTTCACTTGGGGCAGGGCCTTTTGTACCTGTTGTGACAGGCATAGAATGGAGTGTACCCCTGTGTCTGTAAAGCTAGGTTTGTCTGAGAGTGACAGGAAATGATGTAGAGATGGTTAACAACAGGTACTTTGCCTCGGATATTGAGTTGTGTTGTTTTCCTCCTCTCTATGTTTATTTGCTGTACTGCGATTTCTGAAGAAAAATGTCAGCACACAATGTGGCCGTTAACTGAATTATAAGCGAATGTAGGGCATGCAGCAAGATGACAACACCAAGCACACAAGTAGTTGTACTAAAATTATTAAACAAGGCTAAACAAAAATGTTTTGGATCACCAAGTCCTTACCTTAGTCCAGTAGAAATATTGTGGAAGCTGTCCGTATGACCAAACCCACCAGCGTATCAGAGCTGAAGCTGTTCTGTATGATGGAATGTGCTAAAATGTTTCAAAGACAATGTGCAGGAATATTTAGCTGCAGTTATTGCTGCACATCTGATAGTCAGGGCAAAGGTTCACGTTTTTCACTACCAGATGTGGTTTTATAGATTTTTTTTTTCTTAATAAATAATTAACTAAATCTAATATTTTTGTCTCATTGGTTTAATTAGGTTCTCTGTATTTCTTTATGTATGAATTCAGTATTTTTCCTGTTGTATCAAAAACATAGTATAAATCATTCTTAAACCATTAGACCCCTATCATGTATCGAACTATTTTTTACTAAATAACCTTTACATAACCATTTGATTAAGTTATATCTGCACATGTACTTTCTCCAAACTAAATTCGTAGTATTGTATGAATATTTTAATTGTTTATTTTTTCTCTTTCTTCTTCCAGAGATTACGCAGATTATCCACCAAATACAAAACAGAAAAAATCTACCCCACTAATGTTGGTGAAAAAGAAGAGAATGTGAAAAAGAACAGATATAAAGATATACTGCCATGTAAGTATATTCTGTCTATTTTGTTATATGTTATGCTTACAGTAAATGAAACATGATTCTGTGGGGGGTTTTTTTGTGACGAAATGGTCACAATATCAAATATAGACCCATTGTAATTTTTTCCCCAAACCTGGTTTATATCCATTGCTTTAACGCGCACTGTATGTGGTTTATAGATTAGTGATTAATTAAAGATATTAATTAGACTTCACCCCCTTCTCCCCTTCAAACTATTTAAGCTAATTATCATATCATCTCCTGTCAAATAGCTGGCACAAGATTACTTTATATACTAATTTGTGTCTGTTGTAAAAGGTGGCATGGAGGCTCATGGTTCTTCAAATATTCAGTTAATTTGTCTTCTTAATTTCTCCAGTGGATCACAAGTACAGTTGTAACCATTCTCCTGTAATGAATGTAGCCACTGATACTGACATGATTTTAAATAAATATCAGTTATAAAAGGTTGCACAACAAAAACTGTTTTTGTTCAGGGTGTAAACCAAGACTTCCTTCTTTCTGCACTAAGGTTATTATATACAAGTGATAATTACATTGGAGTAATATTGCAAGTCGCTGGAATGAAAGTGGTGAATGGGTCTACAGAAAAAACAAATATCTGCAACACAAGAGAAATCAAGAAGACCAGAAGCAATTTATAGCTCAGGGTGGGGTGGCCTGTACAGTGGTGCAAGCAGTTAGGCTTTTCACTGTACAACTCCAGAGATGAACAGTTTGGAGTGACCTCAGACGCCACCCCTCTGTGTTCTCGTGGGTTTTCTCTGTGTGCTCTGGTTTTCTCCCACATATCAAAGTTATTCATTAGGTTAATTGGTTACTTTAAATTGAATTAATTTAATTTGTTAAAATACATCCCCAATTCCAGTTAAGTTGTGAGGTTGCGTAAAACGTAAACAAAAACAGAATACAATGATTAGCAAATTCTTTTTAACCCATGTTCAGTATAATTAAATATATTGTCTTTGTAGTTTATGTTCAAACGGACAAACTTTTTTGCAAATATTCACTTATTTTGAGTTTGATGCCTGCAACACATTCCAAAAAAGTTGGGATAGGGCGTTTTTACCACTCTGTTACATCACTTTCATCATCACAACACTCAATAATCGTTTAGGAACACAGAAGCGTGGAGCGTTTTGTACGTGGAACACGACATCCATGATTTCCAAAAACAATTTCAAATGTGGACTCGTCAGACCACAGGACACTTTTTTTCCATTTTACGTCAGTCCATCTCAGATTCTGAGATGTCCAGAGAAGCCATCTGTGTTTCTGGGTGTTGTTGGTATATGGCTTTTGCTTTGCATGTTAGAGTTTTAACTTGCACTTGTAGATTTAGCGATGAACTGTGTTCACTGACAGTGGTTTTCTAAAGTGTTCCTGAGCCCATGTGGTCTGTGTCTGTTACACAATGATGTAGGTTTTTAATGCAGTGCGGCCTAAGGGGGCAAAGGTCATAGGCATACAAAGTTGGTTTTTGGTCTTGCCACTTACTTGCAGAGATTTCTCCCGATTCTATGAATCTTTTAATTATATTATGGCTTGTAGATGATGAAATCCATAAATTAATTGCAATTGCATGATGAAAAATGTTCAAAAACTGTACTGGACTTTTTGTTTTGTTCATGTAGTTTGCTCAACTCACCCCATCCTTGCTTTTGAACAACTGAGTCTTTCCGGGTTGCTCCCTTTATACCAAATCATGACACTCACCTCCAATTAAACTGTTCACCTGTAAAATGTTCCAAATGGGTGTTTCTGAGCATTGCTCAACTTTCCCAGTCTTTCGTGGCCCCTTGTCCCACCTATTTTGGGACGTATTGCATGCATCAAATTCAAAAAGAGTGAATAATTAAACAATATCTGTTTGAACATGAAATATCTTGTCTTACAAAAGCAACATCCATTAAAAAGTCTGAGTAGCAAAGATGGGCAAAAGGATCTCCACTAAATCATTGAGAAGTGTTAAATAAATGTTCCTCAGTGAAAGCCTGTCAGGGATTTGCATATTTCTCCCTCTGCAGTCCTAATGTCAGTAAACAGCTTAAGTAATCTGAGCAATTTCAGTACATGTGATTTCTGATCCCTCAGACGTCACTGCACCACGAAATCTAATTCATCTATTGCCGATAAAACCACATGGGTAAGCGATTACTTTGGCGAACCTTTTTGAAGCATTATAGTACAATTAAAGTTAAATTTACAAATGCCACTTACAGCTTGAAAGGAAAAAAAAACCTTATGCTAACCATTTCCAGAAACTTTGTCGACATCTCTGTGCGCTGAGACATCTGGGATGGATCATCACAGTGTAAATGTGCATTTTGGTCGCATGAATCAGCCTTTTTTGATCAAAAATGAGCGACATGGTCTGGACCAAAAAAAGGTGAAAGGAACCACCCCATCCCTTAAGTCCAAAAGCTAGGATCTGTCATGGTATGGGATTGTCAGTGCCCTTGGCAAAGGTCATTTACACTTATGTGATGGCAGCATTAATGCAGAAAACAGAGATTTTTTTAGCAGTTTAAGATTGCTTCAATGCGACAACTTTTCCATCGATGTCCATGCTTTTTTTTTTTAACAAAATACAAACTCACTGACCTGTCTGTGTGGAGAACAGAAAAAAAAAAAATCACACCAACATTCCTGTACTGTTGCACACCTTTAGACATATTTGCAGGAAGAATGTGACAAAATAAACCCTGAAACAAATCACTTGGTTTCCCCAGTGCCAGATCCTCTTGAGTTGTAAGAAGGAATGTCAACATTATGAAGTAGTACATGCTTTACTGTCCTGACATTTTTTTTAGCATGTGTTGCAGACCTGAAATGCAAGAATGGATGTTTATAAAGAAATGAAATTAAGTTATCAGACAAAACATTACATATCCTGGGTTGATATTATGTGCAATTAAATAAATGGCAGCGAAAAATGTCAGAAATGCTGCTTTTATGGAACGTGTGTGAAATTTATCTAAGATTAGATAATATCAAACTTTATTGATCCCTTTGGGAGCATTCCACCAGGGAAATTGAAATATAACCTTAAGCTCCCTTTGTCATTGTAATGTAAATCACAGTGTATGTGGCGGGAATATTTTATTTGTTTGTTTACTCTGATAATTCCAATTCCTGCAGTTGCTAATGTGTATGTTTGGGTTTAATTTCTGCACATACAATATAACTTGCTGGTGTTTGTGCTCAGATGAAATGTGCTTTACTTTGATATGTATGTGCTTTTAACCCGAGGCTTTTTTCTCACTCTCTTCCTTTAGTTGACCACAGTCGAGTGAAAGTCACTCTAAAAACGTCAAATCACGATACCGATTACATCAATGCAAACTTCATCAAGGTACTTTAGATCTGCATATGTACATATATGTATGTGTGAATGTGCGTGGGCGAGTGAAATGGGTGGAGAGCGGAAGTGGAGAAAACTACGCGTAATAATTTAATCAAACACATGCATGCACATGCACTTAGCACTATCCTGTTGCATTTTACATTTTCATATTTCATAGTGCTTGTTTGACAGCTGTAGCACAATATTGCTCAGACAGAGCTTAGACCAAAAATACATTTTTCTTTACACTTGGAAAATATGTACCTCTAGAGACTGACAATTCTGATCAGGCCTGCGTAAAGGTTGATGGTTCTCAGTGGATATCAGAGCGGAAGCACAAACAGAACCACAGGGGTGCTTCGCTTGAGTTCGAAATAATAGTCTTTGTGTGAAAATGAACTGTGTTCAGTTTGATGAAGTGAAAAACAAGAACTTAATCCCACAGTTTAACATTGTGTAATCCACAAGTGATCATGTTTTAGTAAAGGAAAACAAATACAGGTGAACAAGCTAAATGGGGCAGGGTTACTGTGACAATTTCTTTGCTTAAATAGCAGAACTGTATAGACTGCACAACAGCAGTTAAAAAAACATCCCATTTTACCCCACCTGTTCTGATCAGGGTGATGGGCGAGGCAGATATACACCTTGTCAGAGTTCTGTAAATGCACCACGTGCTTTCAGCAGTTGGCTCCACCCACAAAGTCCATACCTGCTGCCAACATTGTAGTATGTCTAAAACGAGCTTTATAGAATGTTTAGATCTGTGCCACACATCTATAGTTATCTACAATCTTATGTTCACAGCAGCAGCTTTTTTTTTTTTACGCCCCTCAACTGTGCTGTGCATTGGTTTCTAGTGGGTGTTTCCTGAATCATGATAACTGCTAAACCTACGTTTCTTGAAAGCCCCAGTAAAGCAGTACTGTCTTGTGATATTTCTTTGTCTTACATTTGCTTAACACCTAATTGTAAAGTTGCATTTACCATTCGCACACTTAAAACATCTAATGTTAAGAAAAATAATTTATAAGCTACTCAGTTAGTAGGTATGCTGTCACGCGTGGATATATTTGACTAAGCTTACTGAAATGTTTTCCAGTGTATGCTCTGATTGTTTATGCCAGGAATGTCTGATGACAAGGCACATATCATTCATTCGATCATAGATTAAAAACTGCCTTAACCTCATGCAGCCATGCTGCCAGGGTGTCAGTATGGGATCAATATTGAGTATAGGATCCTAATTTAAACTTGCAGTTCAAGACATTTGAAACAAGTCGCTAATTGACGTTGTTGTTTAATTCTGCATTACCTTAGTACCGTAATCGTTTTGTTCTACTGTAATGTTAACCTAAAGCTTTTTTTTCCCACAAGCCAGCTGTGTGCAAATGATATCGAATTCACATCACATTCATAGACTTGGGATGGAGGGGGTAATACGTGAACTGTCACTTGCACACTTGTGATTGTCTTTGGAGACAGAGTTCCCACACCTCTGTAGAAATGATCATAGCTTTCACGTCCAGCTACCCTTGTGAGTTTTTCCACATTGACCGTGATTAAAAGCCAGTACAGCTCAAGACTACAGCAGGTTTACACACATTCCTTTCTGCAGTGCATCCACACATCACCCTACTTCATTTTTCCCACTGAAGAGCAGATTATAAAAGCATGTTGCTAATTAGTGTTCATAAGAGTGTTTGAGTGCCAGTGCTCTTGTAAGTAGTACTCCTTTGATTGATCACCCTACCACCTGTATATTATATCTTGCCTAAAACAATATTCACATTCACTCAAGAGTCTTTGTTTCATCTGGCTGATTTTCTCTGTTGTTTGTAAGACTTTCTATGAAGGACCTTGATTTTTGTCTTCTGTTAAACAGAAGTAACAGGTACATCATTCTATCCTCATAAGTTTCCAACTTTCCCCTTTTCCAATGTGTTGTGTCGCGACAGTACATTACGAGATTTTTTGTATATACACTCTAATGTTCATAAATTAAAAATACGGTGACATTAGGGATGCTGTCTAGTTCGTAGTGTTTTCCGCATTGTCTCAGTGACAGATTTACATATCGTTTGCACATTTCTTGCAAAAATACCCTTTAGTTTCCATTGTAGTAGTATAAAAAGACTACATGTCTATGGTCATATTTGGTCACTGTCCATTACGGTCAAGGTCCTGCTTTGCAGAGCGTAATGCAGACGTTAAACGGTGTATGTCTGTATAGTAATATTAGAGGACAACCAGTTATCTGATTTTTCTGTTATTTGTCATGTTCTGTGTGCAGGGAGTAGATACGCCTGAGGCCTACATTGCTACACAGGGCCCACTGCCCAACACACTCATCGACTTCTGGAGAATGATCTGGGAATTTCGTGTAAGGGTAAGTGATTTGACCCAGCAGATTTGGAGTGGGGGTGTTAAAATGCCCAGTGACCACGCAGTAGCACAACAGTAAATAGCCTGTCACATTACTGCTTTTCACATTTAACCAGGGCGTTTGCATGTATTGATAAGAAATGCCCACTTTGTTGAGCGTATAGGACTATGCCATGGTTATAATGTTGTTGTTTTTTGTCACTGAGCCACATTTTATATACAAGAGAATATAAACAAAATGTATTTTGTGCCAACATTTTTTAATGTAAAAAAAAAAAAAATGTTTAGGATTTTTGGTGTGGATTAAATTAATAATAAGAAGAAACTTCTTTCTGCAGGTCATTGTCATGGCGTGTCGAGAGTTTGAAATGGGCAGGGTAAGAATAATTCATGCTTTTGAAAATACTGAGTACATTTTTCTATGTTTCTTTATACCACAGTATAGTTGTAAGTGCTTAGAGTGAAGGTTATTTTACCATTTAAAAGCTTGACCGTCAACTCCTTTTCCTCCAGGAGCTTGTGAGTTTCACAAGCTTTAATGTGGATTTTGTGGTTTTAAGTGATTTGCATAAGCTGATAAGGCTTGTATAATGTAGTCATTAGGCAGTAAACGGTCATCTGTATTGTCATGCTTGGTGATTTTAAAGAAAAACATCTGTTTCCTGGCTGCAGAAAAAATGCGAGCAGTACCACCCCCATTTCGGAGATGAACCCATGTCCTTCGGCCCGTTCAGGATCTCCTGTGTGAGTCACTGTTTCCTGCCTACATTTCCCAACGTGCTCCAGTAAATCCAGGGAGACACAACAAAACCATGACCACTGGCTGTAACAGCTATAAAAGAATAACACTACTAATTACTATTTACATTTACTATATATACATATACTACATACTATTTACTAAGTACTATTATACATTACTAATATGTAATAATGTAATAATAAGGGTTAAAACCATGTGGAATTTGCAACTGAACTGTAGAAATTGTGATGCGTGCGTGCGTGTGTATATAGATATATATATATATATACTGCTCACAAAACGAGATTATCAGAAAAGCAATGAGAAGTTAAATAAGGTTATTTGATTAAACAAATAAGATGCAAACTCAATTATGGTAATTGAGGAGCAAGTGGCATATTCATGGGGGTGAACAGAAGCATGTCAAACTAGGCAAGAGTGCCACACATTGACTGTTCAGTAGAGTGTATGGTCACCCCAGACTGCCAAAACACACTGACAGTAATGAGGCATGGACAGGATCAGATTGTCCAGCAGGTCTTGTGGGATCCTCTGCCACTCTTGCTCTATGGCAACTTCTAGTTGCAGGGGATCAGAGCCTAAGTGGCTACACACAGTGTGCAAGGCAGGACCCACCCATTAACAGTGCATTAGTCCATTGCAGGGCACATACACAGGCACTCTGTAGTGGTGACCTAATTCATGTCTTTGGAATTTGGGAGGAAACCAGAGCACATCCATGCAGACACGGAGAACAGGAAAACCCCACACTGGTCAGGCCAGAACTCAAACCTGGGTCTCTGGAGTTTAGTCTTTTTTTTTTTTTTTTTTTTTTTTTTTTTCCGTCTGAAATTGGTTAATGGGATAATCATTGACATATTATTATTATTATTACTCATTTTCTTATTATATCTTTTTTTTTAGGAGTCTGAGCAAGCACGAACTGACTACTGCTTACGCAGCCTAACAGTAAAGTTTGACAATGTGAGTGTTTATCCTCCATCTGTTTGTTGTGTCCATTAAGACTTCATTCAACCAGACCCACCGCTATGTTATCCTTCTCTTTTCCTTTAGGAGACTCGTAGAATAACACAGTTCCATTACATCAACTGGCCCGACCATGATGTTCCCTCATCGTTTGACTCCATATTGGATATGATTTCACTAATGAGGGAGTACCAGGAGCACGATGACATCCCTATCTGTGTACACTGCAGGTGAAGTGTGTTCTAAATTGCTGTGTTTTGTGAAATAATAGTCATATAATAGTAGCATGGTTTTTTTTGTTGGTTTTTTTTGTTTTTTGCAATTTATATAAACCTTTTAAGGTAAGGGCTTACCCTACAGTGTTTGTGAAGCAGTTGCGGTATATGGACTTGAGTCTGGCCACTACGACAACTTTAAACAATCAAGTTTTAAGTAGTTCAAAGCAAAAATCTTTACTACTACTACTGCCTGATTTGCCTGATTTGCTTTTTACATACGCTTTAAGTTTGGTTTATGATCCAGTTGGAACAGGCTTCTGAATAGTAATTGGAAAGACAGCTTTCTGCTGTTGCAAATGCATTGCTGTATAGTGTAACGCAGTAAAAATTACTTTCAAAGCACAAACAAGTTACAGAATTTCACATTGAGCTTTTTTCCCCATTATGACAATTTAAAGCCGTTAAACCTACCTCATGCACCATAAATGGTCGATTAGACAATAAGCAAAGAAAAAAAAACAGCCTTCTTGGTTTACCCACACAAATTCTGTTCAGTGTCATGGGAACAGTTTATAGCCTACCTTGGAATTCATTGGGTGTAGGCAGAAGTACACTCTGGACAGGCTGCCAGTCCATTGGCACCCATATCCACAGGAAATGCCTTTTCCAGCTGCTTGATCTTACCAATTTTGCAATAGTTATTGTATTAGTAGTTTGGTAGGTCTTCATGTACGTACGTAAGGCACATTATTATGCTCTGGACAAAAAAATGTTTATATATATTTTTAGGGGTGCTCCGATCAGGTTTTATGTTGCCGATTGCAAAACCAATCACCCAAGAATGGCGATCACCGATACCGATCACATACCGGGTGCCTTCTTTTTTTTTTCTCTGCAGTGAGCCTCAAACTCACCATACTCCGCCAAGTGTTTGTTCCTTAAATGACGTATGAAATTAGTTGTGTTGAAGCAATTTAATGTGCTTCCCCAGCAAGGTATTTTTGCGTTGCACATGTTGCAGGATGCAAACTTTACATCACTCTCACAGACCATGTAAGTTCCACACGGCAGACAGGCTTGTTTATAATTTGCCGTCGCATACCTGCGCTGTGTAAAGTAAAGGGGGCGGGAACACAACACTGCACACAGGGCCTCTGTGATCAGTTTTTGTGATTGGCATACAATGATCGGTGACTGACCGATCTGAACACCACTAATATGATGGGATATGATATAGAGGAATATAGTTTAACATGGAAAATGAAGCATACAAACATAGATATAAGCTGTGTATCTATATTTCAATTTACAGGACGTGGACAAGAGGATTGTCATGAGAATGTCTGTGTAGTGCATAGCATATTAAAACGATAAAGCAAACACATAACTAACTATACATGCTCTTGTAGCGTGTTTGCTTTAAAGATGTTAAATCTATAGGACTGGCCTGCTGCCGTCAGGAAGCTGCGTACAAACATGGTCCCACTGACTTGGCAAGGCTGAAAGGTGACATCATGTCTGGTATCCAGTGCTTCCTTACAAGTGTAGGATGGGGGAAGTTTGTGCTTGCGTCTGTCTGAGAAAACAGCAACTCTAAACTGCCAGCTCAGTCCTTTTCAGCTCTTTTGATCAGTTCCCTTAATTAATCGCAGCCCGTAAGTACCTTTAGGCAGGTCATTATTAACCAACTGGAAGCCATATGGCTTGCCTTAGGACTTGAGATGAAGACACAGCACACATGTTAATTTAAGCTGTGCTGTATGAGATTATGTATTTATCAGTCATAATATTTGTAAGATTACCATTCACTACCAGTCTTCTCAGAATCTTCTTGACAGTCACTCAACGTCTGAAATAATCAGACAAATGTGTATCTTGAACCGAGTGCCATTGGGGTCACCATTGCAGTCCTGGGATTCCTAATTTGGGCAGCAAATTATGTGACTGTGTGATATCACTACTGTTTCACTATGCAACCCCAAATTAGAAAAAAAGCTTGGACAGAATGTAAAATGCTAATAAAAATGCAGTGTGTCTTGCATTTAGTTCAGAACATGAAATATTTCATGTTTTGTCTGGTCAAACAATGTTCCTTATAGAAAAAGTGAAAGGGATTTGCATGTTTCTCCCTTTACAATGCTTATCATTAAACAATTTATGGATTTCAGTGCGTAAAGGCCAAGGGTGCAAGCCAAAGCTTAAACATCTGTGATTTCTGAACCCTCAGAAGGCACCTCATGAATTACTGCCATTCATCAAATAGCCAAAATAACCACATATACAAGGGATTACTTAATAAAAAGGTGTGTTTGCAAATGCTACTGAAAAATTTGCTGTGCATAAAAGAACCATGCCCAGGAGCGGCATCAACTTCCCTGGGATCTGAGCCATCTTTAATGGACCATCACACAGTAGAAATGTATACTCTGTTCAGATGACTCAGTATTCCAGGTCTGTTGGAACAAATGGTTGCCATGATCTTTGGACCAAAGATGAGAAGGACCATCCAGGCTGTTATCCGGACCAAAAGCCAGGGACTGTCATGTGGTTGTGCCACTAAATTTAGAAAATTGAATTTTTTGTGATGGCAACATTTATGCAGAAAAGTATAATGAGATTTTAGAGCAACATATGCTGTCATCTTTCCCAGGAATGTCCATTAATTTTTTAACAAGACAATGCAAAACCACAGGCTGCGCACATTACAAACTCAGGACTGCAGTAGCAGAGGGTACGGGTACTGGACTAGCTCAACTGCAGTCCTAACCTGTCCTCAATCGGGAATGTTTGTAGTGTTTTAGGGAAGACAATATAACACCTGAACAATAAATCGTTTGGTATTCTTTTTGATAAAACTTATTATAAGTGCATAAGTGTTGTGAGAAGGAATGGCAATGTTACAGAGGGGTAAATGCTTTACTGTCCTTTTTTTGTAATGTGTTACAGAATGAAGTGTGTATGATCTGGTTCGAAGGCAACCTCTTCTCTCAGTGGTGGGCTAGAATTAGAAAATGTTCTTTTTATGTACAGTCTCTCCAAGCACAAGGATTCATTTTTCGACAGGCTGACCACATCAGCATTAAGAAGGCATTGTTAGACCACGGTTCCACCGAAACTGCATGTTTGAAGTATCGTTTGATATTATTTTGAGTTTTGTGACTGTTTTGTTTTTTGGGATTTTTGTCAGTGCTGGTTGTGGGAGAACAGGTGCCATCTGTGCCATCGACTACACGTGGAATTTGCTGAAAGCTGGGGTAACTGCATGTCTGCCTATGTATTCATAGGTTATCAGTGTATTTTTGTCATATCTTTAGCCTCATCCTTGACTGTTTTTAATAGAGAATTCCGGAGGATTTTAATGTCTTTCAACTGATTCAGGAGATGCGAACGCAGAGGCACTCTGCAGTGCAGACCAAGGTAAGCTAAGAGACAGTCAGACAGAGAAAGCCTTCGCATCGTGATTGTATTCTGAGAACTTTCTGATTTGTTGTTTTGTAGGAGCAGTATGAATTAGTCCATCGAGCAATCGCCCAACTTTTTGAGAAGCAGCTGTTGCTGTTGGAGAGTCCGACGAATTCAGAGTTAACAGATGGGATGGTGAGCGTGGCATTCTTTATTTTCATTCAGAGTCTGGCCAACATTTGGCCCTCCTCAAAACCACGTGCCTTGAATAGCTCAGTACACCTACTATATGGAGATTTGTTTCAGCTACTTAAGAAAGATAACCTACAGAACAGACTTCTAGGGTTTTTTTCCCCGCTTTGTTGTTGTTTGGTGCCCTATTCAAATAAAAACTCGTTTTTATGAACTGATT